>CM076577.1:1360132275-1360238854 GCA_034641835.2 Pinus albicaulis
GAGAATAAAATTCCCCCTCTTCAACACAGAGAAAATATAAAAAAATCTTCACTGTAGACAGAGTTTTTCACTGTAAAACTATTTCATTAAACTTCAAAAACTTGGTTACAAATTCACCTCTCGAATGAGGAATACAAATGCTTTCTGACTGCCTCAAAACACAGCTCAAAACAACCTCACACTTCTTTGTGAAAATTCACTCCTAAAATACTCTATTTCTCAAAAATGAAAGACCGCCGTGCACTTCAAATTCATTAATCGTCGCTGTGTGTAAAAAAAACTTGCTAACTCAACTCCCATCTGGTCAAAGCCTCCAAGTCTTTTACTCAGGTGAGAAATAAAACTACAATACGGCCTATCTTTTTTTAACTCAATATGCCTCAAAGACTTTTTTTTTACAATATATAAAAAAAACTATAATAAAATAAAACCTTTTGTTTTTTTTTAAACTAAACATAATAAAAAAAAACTAAAATCAAAAATAGTTCCACTATGGCCCACAGCCTCTCTTTTTTGAAACATTCATATATATATGCAACACATATATATGTGTTATCAACGACATGATTACTAAACAACCAAATATTAAAACAAGCTTATACCAAGTGTAATGACCTTGAGGCCAAACAGATTAAACTAAACCATAAAAATTCTGCCAAAAGTGATTATTGAAACCATCAAGATTGTAGGATACATACTTTTGGTTTTTAACTGCTTCTCAAGAGTATCCCCTGTGTCCCATTTTTAGTGCCTTGTACTGCTACATTCTATTTCATAACCGCTTATGAAATTTCAAAATCGCCGCTTCAATTTCTCCTCAGATTAAAAAATTAATGCGCTTCAGGTTGACTCCACGTACTAAAAATGCAAGTCGTGCTCAACGATACTGCACCCAAAAATGGAAGGCGGCTTCAGTACTTTGTTCTTCAAACAAAAACGGAAGGCGGCCTCCTGTACAGAGCACGGCGGAAAGTAATTTCAACAAAAGCGAGATAAACACCGTGTTAATGGAGTTATAAGCGAGAGTGATAAAAGGATAAGATAATGACTGGGAATACGGTATGGTTATACCGACAGGCTCGCTTGATGTTTCATACAGAATGAAAAGATGTAAGCCGGCTCGCTTGATTTATAACCAAAAACTGAAGACTGTTGCCTGTTAGAAACAGGCTCGCTTGATATATACCGACAGGCTCGCTTGAAAATAACCAAAAAACTGAAGACTGTAAACTGATACAGACAGGCTCGCTTGATAGCTAGATAATTGTAAGAAGACATGAAAACGACGATTTGATTGGAACTGAAGACGATAAGCCAGATATTGCTGCCACAAGCAAAAAAAGGAAAAAAGGAAACAAAACAGAAACAGATTATCGTTATGGCATTGGGATCGCATCCCCAGACCTGTACTCCATCCAAATATTGGGCGACGTGCATAATCCCAAATACGGCATTGAGACCCTTTTTCGAGAGGCCATCCGCCCGAGTATTGATGTCCCCTAAATGTGGCGGATTGGGGGAGAATTAAGCCAAAGACTTGTCATCATGCAACCTGCAATGCAAATCCATTGATATTTAAAAATATTTAAAAAGTAGACTCTAACACAGATTTTTGGAAAACGATACAACCATTTTATTACGAGAGACATAAACATTTTATAAACAATGTAAATCTTATCTTATTTTAATTAGAAAATGTATTAGATAAAATCAATTACATGAGTAGATAAAACAATTATAAAAATGTTTCATTTGGAGTTGTTTAACAAGACACAGAAATTGTTTGGACTGCCAAAATTGGCTGGAATCTTGGTCAACAAAATTTAGGAAATCTTATAGTAATAGTATTTGAATCATGATTTTGATGATGGAAATAGATTCGGCACTATCAAAAACCTCTAGAGCACACAAAATATTAAAGTTTGATAGTTATAACATGGATTTACAAAAATCCTTGCTAGATTTTTTTAAAATCTTACTGAAATTTTCATAATTTTAAAAGTGAAAAAGCAGTCTAGTTAGACTACGGTTTTCATCTTTACTAGATTTTTGATGTTTCCTAGGGAGTTGTCTTTAGTGCGACTTTTTGGAGTTTCAAGTGCTGTAATCCGGTCAAAAATATTGAAGTAGAATCTTGATTTCTGTTATTTAAACTGGTTTTTTGACTGTATATATGGATTCAGCATCTTAAAAAACCCGTAGGGCACTTCAATTGTGCAAGGTTACTCATCAAACTTCTATTTTCACTAAATTCCTGCCAAAATTTATAGAAATTAGACCGGAAAAACTACCCTAAAAACCTTCAAAAAGTCGCATTATAGTACTCGGTTTGCTAGTTTTAAATATTTCCAAGAAAGCAATGTGGTTCTTCCTTGTTGCCCAATCAGAATGGAATGTGTTTCTTCCTCCTTGTCAATCAGTTAATGTTTCTGATTGGTGAACCTTTCTTGAATATTGCGCACCCATTTTGTCGCCGCCTATACGGCGCGCAAGTTTCTGAAAAGCCGCATAGGAGTCTGGAAAGCGATGCTGAATGTATCGTATGCTATGGTAACCCATGCATCTGTGCTTCAAAATGTATTCTCTCGCAGACTGTGCATCTTGGCAGCAATCCACAGTATCTTCCGGGGCTTCAGGACGCCGATCTACAAATGCGTTCTCGAACCCTCGGTGTGGTAGCGAGCATGCCTCAGAATTATCTTGAAAATAGATATGCTCCAAACTCAAAGCTATCAAACTCTGAAGCCAGTTCCCAAACTCTGTCATAATACCTCTACAGCCTAGGGTTATCAACTGTGTACTCCTTCGTCACCTGCATTCAATAAAATAGAACACAACCAACGCCCTGGGGTTTTTTTTTAACATGTTTTTTTCTCATTAAAATTAAGGCTATACCTCTACAGCCTAGGGTTATCAACTGTGTACTCCTTCGTCACCTGCATTCAATAAAATAGAACACAACCAACGCCCTGGGGTTTTTTTTTAACATGTTTTTTTCTCATTAAAATTAAGGCTATTGAACTACTCCATCAATGTTGTCTAGAACTTGCATATGTCCTTATCTGGGTTGTAAATTTCCAAAATATTTTGAAAATATGGGAGAACAACCGGGGAGCTATGTTCAACAATTAATATCAATATATTTTTTAATTTTAACAATCAAATTCAACTAATCACTACTATATTTGCAAACTAATGAGCCACAAGTCAGCATAAACATTAATACAATTAATAGCATGATATGCATTTGTGATAAACTTGGCTTTCTATTTATTTATTTTCGAGTGCAATTCAATATTATATAAATTTCTCTTATTATCTACTTTTATTTACTTTTATTACTTTTATTTATTAGAAGGATATTTTTATATTAATGATAAATTTGGACAATATTTCAAAATTTGATTATAAAAAATTACTTTACAATTCATTTTGTTCATGTTTATAAATTCTAAAATATTAATAATATCAATAACAAAGCTAGCAATAATAATATTATAATAAAGAATAGGAAACTTGTTACCTCATTGCAAAGCAGCTCATTGCAAATTAGTTGGTTGTGTCCATAGGGCTTGATGTGGGTGATCCCATACCTTAAAGCATGTTGTAGTGTTGTGATCAAGATCAAGGCTTTATAATGAGTAGCAATGCCACTCATAAACCCCGATTGCAAGGCTTAAGCATGCCTTTTGGTGTGAGACCACTCACATCACAACCTTATGTAAAAAAAGACTGTGATATGAGTGATCCCACACCATAAAATATGATATGGGATCACCCACATCACAACTTTCTTGATATGAATGATCACACACGATAAATCAGGTTGGAGCCCTACGATCAAGGCCCTATAATGAGCGACATTACTACTCAGGGTGAAGAAGCCGAGGTAAGCACTATATTTCTCCATAACCCTGCCATCAAACCCATTGTAGATAACCAAACCAATTCTTGCACAATAGGGTTTGGTATGCATGATCCAGAAAAATATGTTAGAATTTAATCCCAACCACTGCGTTAAATAAAATGGCAGCAACCATACCATCAGTTAATGTTTTTTGCAGGTTGCGATAGAGTTTGTAAAGAAGGACAAGCTCCAAGCATAGTAAATGTGTATGAGAAAACATTTAAATCCGCAAGCCTATTTACTTCACGCAACTTTCGTAATGTTCAGAAAATGATGTACACCCATCACTATGTATTAAATATTTCCTGCCACCTCACCTACCTCTTGATCGCACTACGTACCTCGCAAGGTTTAGCCTTCCCTCATAACACAATTCCTGAATCCTACAAACTTCCGGATGCGATATAGTGGGACCCCTTTAATATATATTCCATATGTGATATCATTTCTGCAATAAACCTTTCGCTTTTCCCACTTTACCTTTACCCATGCCTCTTTGCATCACCAACTGCTCATCATGTCGCACATCGCGCTGCGCAGGTCTTAGAACTTACCCCTTTTTTCCCTGGTCCTAAACCTTGTGATGTTGCGATGCGATATCCTCATCGCATATCACACTGCACAGTGATAAAGACACCATAGTGCGAAGTGCGATATGGGCGCAGATGTGATGTGTTTCAAAGGACTTAGGTGGGACCTAATTGCAAGTCACAAGTTTTAAAGGACAAATACAAAGGGTTCATGATATGATCACCGAAGTATGATTTGCATCGTCAGTTGGAATTAATATTGAATTAACACCCGCGTCCGGTCGAGTGTTGAATAAGCATTAAATTTTCAAGCCCCGCCACTCTATATTTAAAAAATATGTTTTTAATATGATTTTGTAGTAGAAGAAGAAGAATAAAAAAAAACTTCTCTCATTTTATATTTCTGTGTGTGTGGCTCTGTGTAAATTTTTTTCATAACTGTGTTGTCTTTATTTAAAATAATTTCTACAAATTCTGTGTGAACTGTGTTTTGAGGGAAAATAATTTCCCCCTACCTTTAAAATTTTAACATGGTATCAGAGCAGGTTTAATCTCTTAGTGAAAGAAAGTGTTTTTACTAAAGACTTAAAGGTTGTTTTCAGAATCGTATTCTCGAGCAGCGAGAAAGTTTTTACACAGTCAAAAATTTTTAGTTTACACAGTCAAAATGACAGCAACAAGAACAAGCTTGAATAATCCACAAATACCACAGTTTAATGGCAAGAATTATGATTATTGGGCTATTATAATGAAGGCTTTGTTTTCTTCTCAAGATATTTGGGAACTGGTGGAGAATGGATTCCAAGAACTAGCGGATGTAGTAGCATACAATGCTTTGACACAAGTAGAAAGAGATTTGTTGAGGGACAACAAGAAGAAAGACTGCAAAAGCTCTCTTTTATATTTTTCAAGCAGTTCATGAAAGTATTTTCCCAAGGGTTGCAACAACAACGAAGTCCAATCAAGCATGGGATACCCTCCAAACAGCCTACCAAGGCATGCCAAAGGTGAAGACAAAAAAACTAAAAATGCTAAGGAGAGATTTTGAAATATTATGTATGAAAAATTCTGAGAATATAGATGCATTATTTATTGGGTTGGTTACCCAAATTAGGTCTCATGGTGGGACACTTGAGGAAATGAGAATATTTGACGAAGTTTTGAGAATTTTGTTATGAAGGTTTGATGCCATAGTTGTAGCCATAGATGAGATAAAGGATCTCTCATAGTTTTCAGTGGATGAGCTTCAAGCATCACTGATGTCTCATGAGCATAGACTGAAAGAGCAACAAACTCATCATTGGGGAATGCATTTAAGACACAAGTTTCTTTTGGTCAAGGTAGAGGTTGAGGAAGACCAAACTATAGAGGAAGAGGAAGAAGTCTACACAAAGGTGGAAGAAGCAACCCTTCCAGCTCAAGTGGAAGGGGTAGCAATAAAAATCCAAGTCAAGGCCCAAGCCAAAATCAAGCACAAGGTCAGAGGTATGGTAAATCTCAAGTTCAATGTCATTATTGTAAGAAGCATGGTCATTATGCAAATGAATGTAGAAAGAAGCAATATGACATTGGTAGCAAACCAAGTGCAAATTTCATAAAAGAAAATTAGAACCATGATAGCATGTTTTTAGCTTGTAATGTAGTAGAAGAAAAAGAAGCGGATGTATGGTTCTTAGATTCAGGATGTAGTGCCCACATGACTAGAAACATAGAAATTTTTTCAAATCTAGATGAAAGTGTGAAATCAGAAGTAACATTGGGGACTAATAGCAAGGTCTCTGTCATGGGAAAAGGAAGAGTAGACATACTAAAAAAAAAGGGAGAGAAGAAGTTCATGTCAGATGTTTATTTTTTCCCTGCTTTGAAACATAACCTCCAAAGCATTGGACAGCTCTGCAAAAGGGCTACAATGTATTTTTTAAATATGATGTGTGCACAATCTTGGATAAGCCTCCAAGTAGACAACTCATTGCAAAATTTCACATGACAAACAATAAAATGTTTGCTCTCAAGCTAAGATTAGATTTGAAGGAAGAAGGTGTGTTACACAACATTTTGTCACTTTCCCTGCAATCCCCATCCCACACATTGGAGGCTCATTTCTGTAAAAAAAACAAAGTATCATGCTTTGCAAATACCATCATTGCATCCCTTTTCATGAGTCTAACATTCCTTTTATTGACCATTTCCTGAACAAACCACCAAAAAAACCTATTTTTTCCTTGGCGCTCGTAGCCCGTTATGCCCTCGTGCCAGTGAGGCAAATTAACATTGGCCCCCGTGCTAGCTACCACTCTATCTCATTTAGCTACCCACGCCAATCTGTTTATGGAATTTTAAAAAAAAATAGTGGCAAAGTTTCGATCATAACAACTTCGTGGATAAGTCATGGGGAGTGGTTCGACTGAATAACCACGGCCTTCCTCCTTTGGCCTCTTGTTTCCACCTTTTGGGGAGACCTCCCATGGGATAAGACCTCCCTTCCACCATAGTAGGGATCCCAACCTCCTTCTCTCCCTCTATAAATATAGCCATCCCCCATTGATGAAGCTAGCTGAACTGAAGATATTGTAGCAGAAATGCTGGAGAGATTTCTATTCAAGATAGAACAGAAGAGTCCCTTATTGAGAGAGCTTAGGCTTGTGCCTTCATCCCATCTAAATTCCCTGACATTCATCGAGACACGCTTCAACTGAACCCCGCTGAAGGAGGCTACGATGTTAAGTCTTGGTTGTAACTCTTTCTTCTATTAATAAATATGTATAACTATTGTTTTCTTCCCATGTTGCATTGATTTATTTTATTGATGCAATGTGCTTAACCCTCCTTGATTGGTTATTAATTATGAATGATATTGTTGTTTCCTATGTTGCTCTTGTTTGTTGATCTTGTGCAGGTATCCAAGAATTGCTGCAAAAGGATCATGACTTTCCTAGATAAGAATCGAGAGGCCACCACTACAACAGCCATGACGACAGCGTTGGACTCCAGGTAGGTTGATCTACCACGTCTATTTCATTCAGTAATTAGGAGCCTACACTCTAATTTGTCCTTTTGTTACTAGACCCACTCTAGGGCTAGAGGGATTGTCTCTGTCCGCAGAGAGGATTTACCTACATAACTAATTGGCGACTCCACTAGGGATCAATGTGAGTTTGTATTTTTTCCCTTGTCAAGTCGACTTCGGTCATTTGCTTGTTTGTCTATATTTTCTGGTATGTTTTCTTGTTTAGAGTCCTCTTGTTCAGCTCCAGAGTGTCAAGATTGACTTCTGCTCATTAGATTTCCCAGCTTGGCACATTTTTTGGTTGAATAGTCGCACTAGCGGCAACCCTTGCTTGGCGTGGATTACCGCCTTATAGTCACGCTGAATCCTGTAGGGTTTGGATTGACTTTCCTTTTGAGATTTTTGGTCAGTTGTGCTTGTCTCTAGGTGGATTTCGGATTTGCAATTGTTTTGTTGAGATTGTTTTGATTGTCATAGACTTGTTCTTCTTAGTTGTACGTCTGTTTACTTATTAGTGCAATTTATGGCCTTAGGGTTTCTGAGTGTCTTAGCTCACTGAGCCTTCTGATTAGAAGTCAAGTATTTTTATTCTTGTCAGTCACATCTCTTAATCGATTCCGTTTAGTTTTTTTTATCCTTTGAGCATTTGTTTTGGTTGAATGATCATTTCGGGTTTCGTTTGATTTTTCTTCCTTCTACTCCAAGCATAGATCACCTTGCTTGTTTGGATCATTTTAAAGCTTTTTCTTTGATTGGAAGAGTGCACCATCGATTTGAGTGTATCTTTGTGTTTGTGTTTCTTTCATCGAGTCAGTCAGTTTATCCCTTTATGTTCACAATCCTCGAACTAGTGTTTGTTTTGTTTTTGCATATAATTGGTGCATAGTGTGCTTCATTTCATTGAAAAATCAAAAAATTGCACTCTTTCATTTGTTTGGAAAAGGAAAGTTCTTTTGCATAACTTGTGCTTGATTAGCTAGGAAAGAATTTTTCATTTGCACTTGATTGAATTATATGCATTAGCGGATTTCTTCATTTGATTTCAATAATTGGTATTGCTTGAAATATCTCTGTCCTTCTCTTAATTAGTATTCATTGAATGAAAAATGGTGTTCATTTTCATATAGTTTTCATTTAGGAAATTTGAGATCGACATTTCGTAGGGCCTTGAAATTGAAACATAATTCAAGATCAACTATAAAATCAATTGAATTAACCTAAGGAAACATTGGAACCTAACACAAACATTTTAGTGGTCTAGGCTAGAGATGTGTTCCGGCATCTTAAAACCTAGTAGTTGTCGTTCGCCTTTTGGCTTTAGACAGCGCTGGTACGGACTTGTGCTCCCCGTACCATCGAGCATATAAAGGGAGACACCTGTAGGTTCAAATCCTTTATCCGTAGGAAGACGAGTCTACCGCCCTACAACCGTGATACACCGAACATAGCATTTGGGGACACTAGTTGCACGTACGGAAAGTCCTTGGTCATTTCTCTTTCATTTGATCACCAAGGTGTATATGGCAGTTCACAAAAACTTGGTACACCCTCTTTCTTAGATTACCAGAGTAGTCATTTCGATCTTTTTGTGACTCTTTAAAAAGAGAAGAGATGATCGAGCACTTGTCATTTAACGCTCGTTTAAAATTTACAGTGATTAGAGTCATCTTTTGTCTGTTTCTCGACTCTTAAAACATGAAACAACAAAGTCTGGTTTCAATGTCATAAAATTAATTACCCACGATCACATGCCCATTAAAAGTTTGTTACTTGGCTTGTTTTTGTTTTTCCTTAGGCCTTGGTCTTGAAGCCTTCTTTTGGCTATCTCTTTTTCCTTTTCTATTTTGAAATATGGTCACAGTGGTGAAACCACCAGTTTCGTCTTCTTCCTCATTGCCTCCTAGTGGTAGTTCCTTTCGTAACGTTTCTTACGAAACCCCTAAGTCCAATAGGTCTGCCAAGTTTTCAGAGCCTATTCTCCCGACTGTTTTAACTCTCGCTACTCGATCTCCTTCTGAAGAGTTAGCTTCTTTCAATTGGCCTCTTTCAGGTGCTTGGTATGGTTTTGGGGACGAGGAATATTTCCCTCCTCTTACTTAGGGATCACCATTTTTAGCTGCTACCTTACCTCCTAGTCCTTGCCATCTTTTTGAAGATCTTACGACTTCATTAGATATGGATTATTCGAGTCCTGTTGACAGTGAAGGAATGCTTGTCTCTACCAGAGAATATCAACTTTTCCCTGAAGATCTCCTACATGTTTCTTTTCAATCTTCCTCTCAATTGGTGTCACTTCCACCTGGTTATCAGACTTTGAGTCAGATTATGTCTGGTGTTGCATCCATAGCGCAATCCAGTACATCGACTCCCTCTAGGAGTTCAATCCCCCCTTCGTTGGGGCTGTCACCTTCGACACTGAGTTCGTTGGTTATTTATTGTTATAGATTTCTCGGTTTGACCTACCATATGTGTAGCTTCATCTACGCTGGTTGTTACAACACAGTCATCAAAATCTTTTCACACTCGTAGGTCTATCTTACTTGATCCTACGTGGCCTATCAATCAAGGCCCAAGCAGATCACAAGCTAGTGCTCTAGAGACTACACCTACTAGTGCGGCTACGACTACGCTTATTGTTTCTACCTATACTTTTAATGAGCACATGTTGGATATTCACCAATGTTATTCTCCTTCTCCGGATGCTCAATCTCCTACAGCCCCGTCTGCTTCTAGTATGACCTCGATTGTCCCTATGATTCCTGGAAGCCTTACTTTTAAAGATTATTTTTTGGCTGTTCAACAACAAAACTCTCAGGGTTTTTGTCCACCCCAAGTTCCTGTCAATCCTCCCCACCACTATGATGTTGTCGACAACCCTATCTATTTGTTTCCTATTGATCCTTAACAAATCGTCACTCATCAAGGACCTTTGCTACAAGGACAACCCTAAAGCTTACAAGGACAACCCTTACAGGGACAACCTTCGGCTCAGAAAGGACAATCCTTTGGCCCCGAGGGACAACCTTATGGTCTGCAAGGTCAACCTTCGGTCCAACAAGGACAACCCTCCGGTCCTTCAAGTCAGCTTCAACCAGAAACATCGTATGTTGCCGGCGGACCCATGTATCCCCCACAGGGAAAACCTGTTGTACAACAGCAACAACCATACCTTCATTTCTATGAACAAAATAAAGTGTCATGCTTTGCAAATACCATCATTTCATCCCTTGCCATGAGTCTAACATTCCTTCTGTTGACCACTTCCTGAACAGACCACCAAAAACACATTTTTTTGCCTTGGCGCTGGTAGCCCATTATGCCCTCTCACCGATGAGGCAGATTAACACTAGCCCCTACGCTAGCCGGCACTCTGTCTTAGTTAGCTTCCTGTGCCAATCTATTTATGAATTTTTTTTTTAAAATAGAGGCAAGGTTTCGATCATAACAACATCGTGGATGAGTCATGGGGAGTGGTTCGACTGAATAACCATGGCCTTCCTCCTTTGGCCTCTTGTTTCCACCTTTTGGGGAAACCTCCCATGGGATAAGGCCTCCCTTCCACCATAGTAGGGATCCCAACCTCCTCTTCTCCCTCTATAAATATAGCCATCCTCCATTGGTGAAGATAGTTGAACTGAAGATATTGTAGTAGAAACGTTGGAGAGATTTCTATTCAAGATAGAATGGAAGAGTCCCTTATTGAGAGAGCTTAGGCGTGTGCCTTCATCCTGTCCAAATTCCCTGACATTCATCGTGACACGCATCAACTGAACCCCACTAAAGGAGGCTATGATGTCAAGGCTTGCTTGTAACTCTTTCTTCTATGAATACATATGTATAACTATTGTCTGGTTCCCATGTCACATTGTTCTTTTTTATTGATGCAATATGCTTAACCCTCCTTGACTGGTAGTAATTATGAATGAGATTGTTGTTTCATATGCTGCTCTTATTTATTGATCTTGTGCAGGTATCCAAGCATTGTTGCAAAAGTATTGTGACTTGCCGAGATAAGAATCGAGAGGCCACCACTACAATAGCCATGACGACAACGTTGGACTCCAGATAGGTTGATCTACCGCGTCTATTTAATTCAGTAATTACGAGCCTACACTCTAGTTTTTCCTTTTTTTAATAGACCCACTCTAGGGCTAGATGGATTGTCTTTGTCTGCAGAGAGGATTTACAGACATAACAAGGTATTGTAGCATCTATCACATAAGAAAATTTTCAAGAAGTCAAAGATGAAAATTGGTTATGGCACTTGATATTTTGTCATCTAAACTTCGGAGGTTTGAATTTGTAGCACAGGAAAGGTATGGTGAAGGGATTGCCACTCATAGAAAAACCAGACAACCTATGTTAATTAGGATGCATCTTGGGTAAACAACACAGAGAATCATTTCTAGCAGGAAAGTCAATAAGGGTAAAGGCACCTCTGGAGATTTTCCACTCATATTTATGTGGACCAATGTAAACACCATCATTTGGTGGTAGCCATTACATTTTGACATTAATAGATGACTACACAAGGAAGACATGGGTCTATTTTCTAAAACAGAAAAGTGAAGTGTTTGGCTTCTTCTGTCACTACAAAGTTCTTATTGAGAAGCAAAGTGGACACTACATAAAAGTATTGAGGACTGATAGATGTGGCGAATATATCTCAAGTGACTTCCTACAATTTTACAAGGAGCATGGAATTCACAAGAAGTTTATAGCAAGGTATACACCTTAGCAAAATGGTGTCATGGAAAGAAGGAATAGGACCATCATGGAAATGGCAAGGAGTATGTTGAAGGCAAAGAATTTTCCAAATGATTATTGGGCTGAAGCTGTCACTTGTACAACATATATCATTAATAGGTGTCCAACCAAAATTTTCATGAATAGAGTTCCTGAAGAGGCATGGAGTGGAAGAAAGAAATATTTCACTCACATGAGAGTGTTTGGGTGTCTGGTGTATACACATATATCAGATGAGTTGAGGAACAAGTTGGACAGTAAGGGGGAGAAATGCATATTTTTTCGATACAGTGATGAATCCAAGGCATATAAGCTTTACAATCCATAAACCAAGAAGGCAATAATCAGCAGAGATGTTTAATTCATAGAAGAGGAAGCATGGGGTGGAAGTTTAGAGAAGACAGTCAATGTGAAAACATGTATTTCACATGAAGACAAAGAGGAATTGACTGTAGCAAGAAATTCCTTGGAAGTGACTCCTCCTCCACCCACACAAGCTCAAAAGAGCACACCGCAAGAAAGTAATAGGAAAAAATTGTGTAATCAAGTAAGTGCTTCTCCAAGCACACCACAAATATCCGTAACTCCATCTACTTCAAGCACAACACCAAGCTCGTTTTCAGCAAGCATAAGAAGACCAAAATTCAGAAACTTAAGTGAAATTTATGTGCAAGAAGAAGTTGATAATAATGTTGGTTTGGATTCTTTATTTTCATTATTTTGTCATGTAGAAGACCCAATACACTTTAAAGATGTATTCAAAGAAGAGGAATGGGTTGAGGCAATGAATGAAGAAATAGGAGAAATAGAAAGGAATGACACATGGGAGTTAGTGGACCTTCCACAAGCTAAAGAATTCATTGGAGTGAAATGGGTCTATAAGACCAAGAGCAACATTGAAGGCAAGATAGAAAGGCATAAATAAGGGTTAGTTTTCAAAGGCTACAAGTAACAAGATGGAAGAGACTATTAGGAAACAGTTGCGCCAGTTACAAGGATGGAGACAATGCATACAGTGTTGTCGATAACAGCGCAACAAAAATGGAAAGTGTATCAAATGGACGTGAAGTCAGCATTCTTGAATGGAGTAATGAAAGAGGAGATGTATGTGGAACAACCTCCTAGTTCTGAGGTAGAAGGCCAAGAACACAAAGTGTGTAAGTTGCGGAAGCTCTTTATAGGTTGAAGCAAGCACCGTGTGCATGGTACAACAAGATAGATGCCTACCGAAGGGAAAATGGGTTCGAAAAATGTGATGGTGAACCTACTCTCTACATCAAATAAACTGATGGTAAGATTATTATTTTTGTTTTGTATGTAGATGAATTTATTTTTATAGGAAATGATGATTTTCTTATTGTTGATTTTAAAGTAGCCATGAAAAGTGAGTTTGAAATGACTGACTTGGGGCTGTTACGATATTTTTTGGGAATAGAAGTGAAGTAAACAGAAAATGAAATTTTTATCTCTCAAGAAAAATATGTTGCAAAAAGTTTAGAGAGGTTTAATATGCAGAACATCAAGTCATCACCAACTCCAACTATCATGGGGTTGAAGTTGAGCAAGGAATATTTCACCAACAATGTCAATCTGACATTATAAAAAAGCATGGTGGGTAGCCTAATGTATTTGACTGCAACTAGGCCTGATATAATGTATGCAGTGAGTATGGTGTCGAGATTCATGGAGACACCCAAGGAGACACATTGGCAAGCAGCCAAAATAATTTTAAAGTATGTCAATGGGAGGAAGGAGTATGGTGTTTTGTACTCCACAATAAATGATTTTAAGCTGATTGGTTACACTGACAGTGATTGGGCAGGAAGTGTTGATGACAGAAAGAGCACGTCAAGATATGTTTTGAATTTGCTTCGGGAGCCATATCGTGGGCTTCCAAGAAGAAGCTGATAGTTTCATTGTCAACATCAGAAGCTGAGTATGTCACCACAATAGTAGCAGCATGTCAAGTAGTTTGGATGAGAAGGATGTTGCGGGATGTATGTCATGAACAAGAAAAAACAACCACTATTTTCTGTGATAACAGTTCAGCAATTGCACTATCAAAGAATTTTGTTTTCCACAAAAGGAAAAATCACATTGATACTAAATATCATTTCATAAGAGAACTATTTAACAATGGTGAAATTTTGTTGCAGCATTGCAGGTCAGAGGAAAAATTTGCAGAAATCCTCCCAAATCCATTGGCACATGAAAATTTTGTTTATCTTAAATATTTTTTTGGAATTGTCAATGGCAGTAGTTGGGATTAAGGGGGAGTGTTGGAAATTAATCCCAACCACTGTGTTAAATAAAGTGGCAGCAGCCATACCATCAGTTAATGTTTTTTGCAGGTTGCAGATAGAGGTTGCAGAGAACGACAAGCTCCAAGCATATTAAATGTGTATGTGCAAACATTTAAATCTGCAAGCCTACTTAGCTCATGCAACTTCCGTAATGTTTAGAAAATGATGTATGCCCATCACTATGTATTACATATTTCTCGCCACCTCACCTACCTCTTAATCGCACTGCGCACCTCGCAAGGTTTAGCCTTTCGTCATAACACAATTTCCAAATCCTACAAGCTTCCCGATGCAATATTGTGGGACCCCTTTAATACATATTCCATACGTGATATCATTTTCGCAATAAACCTTTCGCTTTTCTTGCTTTACCTTTACCCTTGCCCCTTCACATTGCCAACTACTCAGTGCATCGCTCATCACACTTCGCAGGTCTTATAACATACCCCTTTTTTCCCTGTTCCCAAACCTTACGATGTTGTAATGTGATACTCTCATCGCATATCACATTGCACAAGCTCATGAGGATACGAGATAAATGAAAGGATAAAGACGCTGCAGTGTGAAGCGCGATATGGGCTCGAATGCGATGTTTTTCAAAGGACACGGGTGGGACCCGATCCCAAGTTGAAAATTTTAATGGGAAAATACGGACAGTTCATGATATGATCATCGAAGTACTTTCTGCATCGTCGGTGGGACTGAATGTTGAATTAACACCTGTGTCCAATCGAGCATTGAATAAGAATTGAATTTTCAAGCTCCGCCACTCTGTATTTAAAAAAGTTGTTTTTCATATGATTTTGTAGTAAAAGAAGAAGAATAAAAAAAATAGTTCACTCGTTTTATATCTCTGTGTGTGTGGCTCTATGTAAAATATTTGCGTAATTGTGTTGTCTTTGTTTAAAGTAATTTTCGCAAATTATGTGTGAACTATGTGTTGAGGGAAAACAATTTCCCCCTGCCATTAATTTTTTAAGATAATAAAGGGTGCTGGGGTTTTTATACCAACGCAGCTAGTGCCCACCCCGTCTATTTTCCATAGCTCTCTGGAAAAATTTTCTATTTGTTGCGGTGCTTGCAACCTGTTTCAAAGATGTGCGCTACCTTTGTCCCTTGAATAAATGATCTCCGATGTTTTATATGGTACATTTTGTAGCATGGGAAAACCTTTTCCATTGGCCCCTAATTCGAGATCCACGTAGGCACCAGCAGAGCGCATGAGAGGACGATAGTGGATCGTTAGAATTTAGAAAAATCTTCGAAGATTGTCATGGCATGAAAGTATTGGCTGGAAGGTAGATGGCATGTAATTTTGAGGTCATTTTCCCTAGGTTTTGGTTGAAAATGAAGATTAAGTAAACCATTGTTGGTTTATTGTTTTATAAAGTTGTGAAAAATTAAAATGAAAAAAATTTAAAAAGGGGGGAAAATCCAACTAAAACTTGTTTAACGGTTTGAAGTCATTTTCCCTAGGTTTTGGCTTATCATGTGGATTAATTAAACCATTGTTGGTTTATTGTTTTATACAGTTGTGAAAAATTTTAAAAAAATTAAAAAATTAAAAGATGGAAAAACAATCCAACTAAAACGTTTTTAGTGGTTTTTGGAATTTTAGGATTTAATTTTCACGGTGTGGTGTGTTTTATGGTTAGCATTGTTAATTTTTCCCATTTCGTGTCTAACAAAGTTTTAGTCTAGTGAGCCTATTTTTTTCCTGAAAATCATAGAAATATTTCAGTGATATTTTAATAAAATCTGGGAGAGAATTTTGTAAATCCAGGCTATAGCTGTCAAACTTTAAGATTTTGGGTGCTCTTGATGTTTTTGACGGTGCTGAATCCATTTCCACCATCAAAAACATGATTCAAACTCTGCTATTTCAATATTTATTAAAAAACAATTGCCCAGATTCCAGCCACTTTTGATCGTCTTGGCAATTCCTTCACAATTCCTCCACTTCACTATTCCTCAAGTTTAGTTATGCATTTTTGTAAGGGATTTATTTTTCAATGGATGGTTTAGGTTTCATTATAATAGTGCTTGAGTGGGCCTAATGGTTAAGAGAATGTTTTTCCTCCTAGGAGGTCACCAAAACCATGTTGGGTTTGTGTTATATTCTTTCCACGACTAGTCACGTGCTCTCGCTATTGTTTATTTTCTGTTTTTAATATTTGTTTGCAAATAATTTCTGTACAAGGTTAAAACCTACATTTGGTACCAGAGCAGTTTTGGTTTCAAGGGGATGCCTTTGCTGCTGAGCAGTTTTTTGCTCGGGCGTGAGGTAGACCACGTTCAGTGGGAGACCTACGGGATCGATTCTTGCGGTGAAAGAAGATGGCGAGCGGTGGGAAGATAGAGATCGAGAAATTTAATGGTCAGAGTTTTGAGTTGTGGTAGCTCAAGATGGAGGATTTGCTGGTGGATTAGGACCAGTGAATCGTGGTAGATCCGGGTACTAAACCAACGGCAATGTCAGATGAAGACTGGAAGAAACTGGATCAGAAGACAAAGAGAACAATACGGTTGTGTGTCTCAGATTCAGTATTGTTGAATGTATCTGGGGAAGCTACAGGGAAGACATTGTGGGACAAGCCAAGGACTTTGTACCAATCTAATTCTCTGGTGAATAAATTATTCCTGCGGAAAAGCTGTATAACCTGAGGATCAAGGATGGAGACTCGGTGACAGAGCATCTGAATGCCTTCAATACTATGGTAAGTCAGCTGTCATCTGTTGATATTAAAATCTCAGATGAATATAAGTGCATCAATTTTTTGTGTTCTCTACCAGATTCATGGGACATTCTAGTTATTGCAATAGGTAGAAATACAACTACCTTGATTTTTTGATGAAATTGTCTCAATCGTGCTGTCGGAGGAAATGAGACGAAGAAATATGGAGGGTCAGAATGGAGATTCCTTATATGTACGAGGAAGGTCCCAGAATAGAAACAAGAATAAGGTTTCGAGTGGGAGATCTAAATCTCCTGGAAAGTTTGTAAAGGTGTGCTGGAAATACAGAAAGGAAGGGCACTACAAAAAGCACTACAGATCTAAATTTCGTGAGAAAGGAAAGGGATCTGATGATGCTCCTTCTACAGAGGCAAAAATCACCTTGGATGAAGGTGGGGATGTGTATTTGGCTTCCTCTTAAAATACACATGTAGATCATGAGTCATGGTTGATTAACTTGGGTGCATCCTTTCACTTCACTCCCCATAGGGAGTGGTTCTATGAGTAGGAGAAATATGATGGCGGTGATGTTTTCTTAGGTGATTATGGGAAGTCTAGAATCATTGGACGTGGAAAATTCAAGTTGAAGCTGCAAGGTGGAAGGATTATAACACTTCCTATTGTTCTACACATTCTTGCATTGGCTAGAAATCTGATTTTTGTAAGCAAGAAGGATGATGCAGGTGTAAAAACAGTGTTCGAGAAAGATACCTGTAATATGGTTCGAGGAGCACTGGTATTAATGCAGGGAGTTCACATTGGAACTCTGTACAAGCTTCAAGGAAGCATTGCTATTGATGGGTGCAACAGTTTTGTGGTTCCCGAAAGTGGAGCGGAAAGCCTAGCGGTCTCTGGAGAAAATACCATGCTATGGCATCAAAGGCTTGGACATATTGGTGAGAAGGGCCTTCGGATACTGCATGGAAATGGTATGGTAGAAGGTATGTCAAATAGCTCTCTGGATTTTTATTTCTGTGAATATTTTGTATATGGGAACCAGAATCGGGTGAGTTTTCCTTCTGGTGCTAAGAGGGCAAACAAGATATTAGAGCTTGTGCACAGTGATTTGTTTGGACCTATGTTGGTTCCATCACTAGGTAAGTCTGTGTACTATGTTTCATTCATAGATGAATTCTCAAGGAATACATGGATATATTTCTTGAGAAAGAAATCTGAAGTCTTTGACATATTTAAATAATTTAAGGCTCTAGTGGAAAACTGGACAGAGAAGAAGATAAAGGTGTTGAGGACAGATAATGGTGGGGAGTTCTGCAAGAAGGAATTTGAAGAGTTTTATAATAAGTGTGGTATATCATGGTATAATACTACTCCATACACACCTATGCAAAATGGAGTTGTAGAAAGAATGAACAGAACACTGAGGGAAAAGGAAAGAAGCATGCTCAGTGGTATCGGGTTAGGAAAAGAATTCTAGGTAGAGGCACTGGAGACTGCATGTTACTTGGTTAACAGATCACCTTCATCAACGTTGGAGGATAAGACTCCACATGAGGTATGGACTGGTAAGAAACCCTCTCTTTCACATCTGAGGGTATTTGGATGTGATGCATATGTACATGTTCCAAAGGAGAAAAGGAGCAATTTGGATAATAAATATGAAAAATGCATCTTTATTGGGTATAAGGATGGTTTAAAGGGTTACAAGCTTTGGAACCTGGAAACAAGGAAGGTTGTGTATAGATGAGATGTGGTGTTTAAAGAGGTGAAAAATATTATTAAACATGAAGTCCTACCAAAGGAACCTGAAAAGATAGAGTTTGAGCTAAAGGAGGATGAATCAGACTCTACGACAAAAGAAGACTCATAAGAGGAAGAGCCACAAACTCTAGATGTTAGAAGATCAGTTCGGGAAAGAAGACAACCAAAAAGGTATAATCCATCTGATTTCTATTCAAATTTTTCTTTTACTATAAGTGATGATGATCCCAGAACCATCATGGAGGCAGTAGATTCAGAGGATGGAAAACTCTGGAAGGAGGCCTTGGTTGATGAAATTGAATCCTTGCATAAAAATGAGGCATGGGATCTAGTGGAGTTCTTGGCTAGAAGGAAGCCCATCGGGAACAAATGGGTGTTTAAGAAGAAGAATAATGTAGAAGGCAAGGTGGATAAATACAAAGCTTGGTTGGTAGCAAAAGGTTATTCCCAGGTGCCGGGAATTGATTTTGGTGATATTTTTTCTCCTATTGCAAAAGTTACTTCTATTAGATTACTTTTATTTGTTGTTGCTACATTTGGTTTTGAGGTAGAAGAGATGGATGTGAAGACATAATTTCTTCACGAGGATCTGGAAGAGGAGATCGACATGAAACAACGTGAAGGCTTTATGGTGAAGGGGAAGAAAGAGCTAGTATGCAAGTTAAAGAAGTCTCTGTATGGGTTAAGACAGTCACCAAGGATGTGGTATCAGAAATTTGATACCTATATACGGGGACTTGGCTTCACCAGAAGCAAGGAGGATCACTATGTTTATTTTAAATTAATTGGTGACCTTGTTATTTATTTGGTCTTATGTGTGGATGATATGTTGTTGATTCGAAATGAAAAAGAAATTATCCAAGATTTGAAGACCCAACTATTCTCCAAATTTGACATGAAGGATCTTGATGCTGCAAACTATATTTTGGGCTTGGAAATTAAGAGAGATCGGGCAAAGAGGAAGCTCTGGTTAAACCAGAGGAAGTATGCTGAGACTATATTGCAGAGGTTCAATATGCAGGATAGTAAACTGGTGAATGTTCTGATTCCTATAGGTACAAAGTTGTCTGTTGAACAGTGTCTCAAGACATAATAAGAAGAGGAGGATATGTCCCGTGTTCCATATGCAAGTGCAGTGGGTAGCCTGATGTATGCAATGGTCTGTACTAGACCAGACATTTCACATGCAGTGGGAGTATTGAGCAGGTTTATGCCAAACCCAAGGAAGGAGCATTGGACAACAGTGAAGTGGGTTTTCAGATATTTGCGTGGCACTAGTTATTATGGATTGTGATGGCAGTGTGGGTGCAGGAGTTAAGGAGAGATTCTCAAACTTGGTTAAAAGGTTCCCTAATTCAGGGGGGAATTAATTCTTGGTCTTTTATTCCACTCTCAGTCATCAAAATTTATTAAATCTGCTTGATAAAACTAAATAAAAATATAGGTGGAAGAAAAAGTCCCCTTTACCCTTCATAACATAATAATGCACTTTAACCAATGTTAAACTCTTTCGGAATGAATATTTAACAACCCTCGATAGTGTAATAAAAACATTTTAAAACAATGTTTAAACCCTCTCGGCAATGTATTTCCGAATTTCCAACTCTTAATAAAGCTCCATTTAAATAACATTAAAACCTTCGGAAATATTATAAAGCACTTAAACCAATGTTTAAAGACCTTTGGAACAATATTCAAAACCTTCGGAAATTAAACTTTCGGAAATGATTCTGGCCTTCAAACCCTTAATAAAACTTTACTGAATAAAGTCCATCGGGTCCATACCTTTTTAAACCTCTGCGCAACTTTCCAACGTGAACACCGTCGGATCTCCAATGCATAAGATCAAATGGTTATCGCATAGAATTAGCCCTCATACTTTATCACCCAAAATCAATGCGAAATAGGTGGTACTATGCTTGTGACATGTCGCGATACTATTCAATCACGTTCAATTGAATTAAAACTGCTCACAACCCAAAAGTGGCGCGACAATAGTGTCTGGTTTCTCGAAAACTGCTTGTCCTTCAAATTTTGTTTTAATCAGAATTTAAACACGAATTTTTCGTTGTTTTATAGTTTAACTTCAATTTTTTTGAAACACTCCTTTTCTGCTGCATACTCAATAAACATAGATCGATTATCAGATAACCAATCTCAAGCCAAGAAAATATAATTTCTTCAATTTCCTCCGAAATCCTTTACACAGAAGCTAATACCCTCAAATTATACACAAAATATATAAATCAAATGGAATTTCGAAGGGATGAAATTCTTCGGGAAATTTCCAAGCAATAATAGATAAATGAAATTCTGCAATTTTATTAAAAACAGAGGAAAAACCCTCTAAATCAATTCTTCCACGGCCCAATTCGATTTCCTCCTTTTCAAAGGTTACATTTATAGGTTTTTACATAACATTCGACCTCTTCTTGAGGATCGAATTCTTCAAATTTAGATAAAATCCTAATTACATAACATCTTCCTTAAATCTATCAACTGAAGGCTAAATATATTGAATCTAATCTAAAACTTCTCAATCTTCCCAAATATTAGTTCAACCCTATCTAGTACAACTATAAATTGATAGATAAAGTTACCAACACCTTTGCTTGTAAATTTTTTTGGATTTTTGGAATAATTAATGAAGCCTTTTGTCTCTAAGCCTCATGCTCCTACATCAAACTCCCAAGGACAAAAATCTTCATGGGCTCCTGTCCATGAGCTCCTCCACGGAACTACCCAATTTTTGCAGCATGGTTTCTGTCATCCAAGTAGCATCTTCAATTGGTCGTTCCCTCCACTTGATCAAATATTGAAAATACTCCTGTCCCCTGGTTTTCTTAAACGCTTTCTTGTCTAAGATCCTCTCCAGCTTAATGTCTTTGCTGTGGGTAACTGTTTTACCCAGTCAATCTGTTCGCTGTCTTCTGTGCCACTATCTTCACATCTATAAAAATCAGTAACATTGAATATTGGAGATATTCCAATATCAGATGGTAATTCAATTTCATAATCATTTCCAGAAAAATTTCTCAATATCCTGCATGGTATTATCTTTTTGAATTTTAACTTGTTATAATCCCTCTTTGGAAATCTTTCTTTTCTTAAGTATGCTAAAACCAAATCACCAACTTCAAAATTAACTTCTCTTTTTCTAAAAAATGCTCTGTTTTTGTACTTGATGCTACTGTCTTGTAGCTGCTGCTTTACCTGTTCATGTATTGCTTGAATTTCTGAAGCAAACTCTTCTCCTTCAACACTTCTCATTTCTACTTTTCCCAAGTTCCTCAATTTAGATACTCCTCTTGGGTGCATTCCATAAACTATATGGAATGGACTCTACTCTGTACTTCTGTTAGGTGAATCATTATATGCATACTCTATCTACGGTAAAATATGATCCCACTGTTTAGGATGTTCTCCTGTAAGACTTCTCAAAAGATTAGCCAAAATTTTGTTCACTACTTCAATCTACCCATCAGTCTGAGGATTATAAGCTGAGCTAAAACTCAGTTTAGTACCAAGATGATTCCACAACGTCCTCCAAAAATGACCAACAAATATGGTATCTCTATCAGAGACAATACTTTTAGGTAACCCATGTAATCTGACAATCTCCTTGAAAAACATATTGGCAACATGAGTAGCATCACTGGTTTTATAACATGGAATAAAATGTGCCATTTTTTAAAATCTGTCAACTACAACATAAATTGCATCATTTCCTCTCTGTTTCTTAGGAAATCCTAAAACAAAATCCATACTTACCATATCCCAAGGTTTGTCTGGAATAGGTAATGGAATGTACAAACCTGCATTTTGACTTTTCCCTTTTGCATATTGACAAATTTTATAGTTCTTCACATACTTTTCCACTTCAGATCTCATCTTTGGCCAAAAATAAAAATGACTTAGTTGCTCATAAGTCTTATCAACACCAAAATTTCCAGCAAGTCCACCACTATGTTTCTCTCTGATTGAATTTTCTCTCATAGAACAATTTGGTATGCACAACTGATTTCTTTTGAACAATAAACCCTCTTGCAAGAAATAATCTAACCACTGACTTCTGTCTATCAAAATAGGACTAAAACTTGCTTCAAATGCTTATTTGAAATCCAAATATATGTTATAGAGTTCTTTAAGAAAATCAAAACCTAACACTTCAATTTGACTTCCTTGAACAAGAATGCTTTTTCTACTCAAGGCATCAGCTACCTTGTTTGCTTGACCACTTATATGCTTCAATACAAAGTTAAAACATTGAAGATATTCAATCCATTTTGCATATTTTTTATTTAGTTTAGGCTGTTGCATAATATACTGTAAAGCATGATTATATGAATATAGCACAAATTCTTTAGACATTAAATAATGTCTCCACTTCTTCAATGATTGTACAATTGCATAAAATTCCTTGTCGTAAGAAGAGTACTTCCTCCTTGTCTCATTCAGCTTCTCATTGAAATATGATACAGGCCTATCTTCTTGACTTAATACAGCTCCAATAGCTTCCCCACTGGCATCACATTTTACTTGAAATGGTTTGTTAAAATCAAGCAAAACTAAGACAGGTTTCTCAGTTATCTTTTGCTTCAAGAACTGAAAATTCCTTTCAGCTTCAGCAGTCCACTTAAATGGTTGTTTGTCCTTCTTTATGGTTTCAATGATAGGTGCATTGATCTTACTAAAATTCCTTATGAATTTTCTATAAGAACTAGCAAGACCATGAAAACTTCTTACGTCAAAAACATTTTTAGGTGAAGGCCATTCCACAACTGCCTTTATCTTCTCTGGATCCATTTTTAATCCTTCAGCAGAAATAACAAAACCTAGATATACCAATTCTTCTTTCATGAATGAACATTTATTTAGATTTACCAGTAACTTCTCTTGATGTAACTTCCTTAAGACATAATTAATATGTCTTAGGTGTTCTTCCTTTGTTTTGCTGTAAATTAATATATCATCTAGATATACTATTGAAAATTTACCAATAAATTCTTTTAATACTTCATTTATAAGCCTCATAAAGGTACTAGGTGCATTTGATAAACCAAAAGGCATTACCATCCATTCATACAATCCCTCATTTGTTTTAAAGGTTGTTTTCCATTCATCTCCTTCCCTTATCCTAATTTGATGATACCCACTTTTCAAATCTAATTTTGAAAAATATCTTGCTCCACTCAAACAATCCATCAAATCTTCAATTCTAGGTAAAGGAAATCTATACCTGATTGTTATCTTATTAATTTCTCTTGAATCAGTGCACATCCTCCAACCTCCATCTTTTTTCAGACTTCATACTATAGGTACTACACAAGGACTTGAACTTTCTCTGATAAAACCTTTTTCAACCAATTCCTTCACTTGCTTTCTGATTTCTTCATTTTCTGTAGGAGTCATTGTGTTAGTTGCTTTGTTTGGAAAATTTGATCCTGGAATCAAATCTATCTGATGGCTGATTCTTCTTACAGGTGGTAATTCATCAGGAAAATCATCCACAGTAATATCACAATAACTCTCCAATATTTCTTGAATTTCAATTGGCAAATCAAAAAAATTTGTAGTAGTAAATACTACCTTCGGTTTGCAAACTAAAGAAAAATTTACCTCATCATCTTCAATCTACTGCAAGTATTCTTTTCCACTCAACAATAAAGCCTTTGGATCAAAATTTTTACTTGATGCATCTTCTTCTTCCATAGGTAACAATGTTTGATTCATACCATCTTTGAAAAACTTATAAGTGTTTCTCTTTCCATCATGCACTGCTGCTCTGTCATACTACCAAGGTCTACCCAGCAATATGTGACACACATACATAGGCATCACATCACACATGATTTTATCTTTGTAACTTTCCATTTGCAATTCTATTTCACATTGTTCCTTTAATATCATTTGATGTCCTTTCTGAAGCCATGGCACCTTGTAGGGTGTTGGATGTTCCCTTGTCTTCAATTTCAACTTCTCTATCACCTCTGTAGAGACCAAATTATCTGTATTGCCACTATCAATTACCAATTGACAGCATTTCCCTTGAAATTTGCACACACTTCTGAACAAAGTCTTTCTCTGTGTTGGTTCAGCAACTTCCTTTGTTTGTTTTAACAAAACCTTGTTAACCACTAAAGATTCTCCTTTCTCTGGCACAATTTCTTTCTCTGTTACAGGCAACTTTTCTGCTTCTTCTCGAGTCTGAGCAACAATTGCATTTCTCTTATTTGTTCCCACATTCTCCAGACACTCATAGGCTCTATGTCCTAATTTTTTACATCTATAACATCTGAATTCTCTTCCTCTGTTTCTACCTCCTCTTCCTCCGTAAGGACTCCTTCTGCCACTTGTATCACCTTCTGTGGGTGCATACTGAGGTGAGCTGCTGCTAGCTCCATCTCTTGGTGTTGTAGATCTTCCTCAACCACCTTGACTTCCTCTTCCTCGGAAGGTACCTCTTCCTTTGGCAAATTGCTTTCTTAAGAGTTTTTCTTCATCTTTTAAGGCCATCTGGTAAGCCTCTTCTACTGTCTTGAGAGACAATATACTTATATCATCTTGAATCTCCATTCTGAGACCATTTATGTACCTGGAAATCTTCTTTGTCGTATCTTGAATTTTCTCTGCTCTTATGCTCACTTTGTAAAATTCTTCTGTGTATTCTTTTATTGTTATTAATCTCTGTTTAAGATTCTACATTTGTCTAAATAATGAAAGCTGATAATCACTAGGAAAAAACTTACCTCTCAGCTTTGCCACCATTTTGTTCCAATTCTTGATTGGCTGCTTACCAACTCTCCTTATTTGTGCTTGCACTCCATCCCACCAAAGTGTTTTATGTCCTTTCAACCTTGTGAAAACAAACTTAACTCTCTTTTCTTCACCCATTTCTTCATAATCAAAGCATTTATTCATTTCATTGATCCAGTCTATCAACTCTTTTGGATTCAATCCTCCTGCAAAAGTTGATACTTCAAGTCTAGGCTTGGATGTAGATCCTAAAACTGATTTAAAGAATCTCATATCAGGAGTAAGCTCAACATTTTCTTCTTCTTCTTCTTCAGCTTCAAGTTCACTGATATCTTCAGGATCTCTCTATTGTCCTACTTCTATTGCTCCCAATCTGGCTTGAATCTGCTGCATAGTCTCCAGTGCTTTAGCATTTGCAACTGGTCTACCTCTTCTTCTACCAGCACCACCTCCTCTACCAATTCTGACAGCCATCTTGGATTTATTTTTCTGATTTTTGGAAGCTTGTTTAGTGTCTTAAAAATGCTCTAAAGACTGCTCTAATACCACAAATGATGGCAGTGTGGGTGCAGGCGTTAAGGAGAGCTGCTCAAACTTGGTTAAAATGTTCTCTAATTCAGGGGGAATTAGTTCCTGGTCTTTTATTCCACTCTCGGTCATCAAAATTTATTAAATCTTCTTGATAAAACTAAATAAAGAGACAAGCAGAAGAAAAATTCCCCTTTACCCTTCATAACATAATAATGCACTTTAACCAATGTTAAACCTTTTTGGAATGAGTATTTAACAACCTTCAGCAATGTAATAAAAACCTTTTAAAACAATGTTTAAACCCTCTCAGTAATGTATTTCCAAATTTCCAACTCTTAATAAAGCTCCATTTAAATAACATTAAAACCTTCGGAAATATTATAAAGCACTTAAACCAATGTTTAAAGACCTTCGGAACAATATTCAAAGCCTTTGGAAATTAAAATTTGAGAAATGATTCCAGAATTCAAACCCTTAATAAAACTTTATTGAAGAAATTCCATCGGGACCGTACCTTTTTAAACCTTCGCGCAACTTTTCGACGCGAACACCGTTGGATCTCCAATGCATAAGATCGAACGGTTATCACATAGAATTATCCCTCGTACTTTATCACCCAAAAGTAATGTGAAATAGGTGGTATTGTGCTCGTGACGTGTCACCATACTATTCGATTGCGTTCAATTAAATTAAAACCTCTCACAAACCAAAAGCAGCACGACAATAGTGTCTGGTTTCTTGAAAACTACTTGTCCTTCAAATTTTGTTTTAATCATGATTTAAACATGGATTTTTCGTTGTTTTACAGTTTAACTTCAATTTTTATGAAACCCTCCTTTTCCACTGCAAACTCAATAAACATAGATTGATTATTATATAACCAATCTGAAGCCAAGAAAATAGAATTTCTTCGATTTCCTCTCGAATACTTTACACAGAAGCTAATACCCTCAAATTCTACACAGAATATATAAATCAAATGGAACTTCGAAGGGATGAAACCGTTTGGGAACTTGCCAAGCAATAACAGATAAATGAAATTCTGCAATTTTATTAAAAACAGAGGCAAAACCTTCTAAATCAATTCTTCGACAACCCAATTCGATTTCCTCCTTCTCAGAGGTTACATTTATAGGTTTTTACATAACAGTCGACCTCTTCTTGAGGATTGAATTCTTCAAATTTAGATAAAATCCTAATTACATATCATCTTCCTCAAATCTATCAACTGAAGGCTAAATATATTGAATCTAATCTAAAACTTCTCAATCTTCCTAAATACTAGTTCAACCCTATCTAGTACAACTGTAAATTGACAGCTAAAGGTACCAACACCTTTTCTTGTAATTTTTTTTGGAATTTTGGAATAATTAATGAAGCCTTTTGTCTCTAAGCCTCATTCTCCTACATCAACTTCTGCTACCAGGAAAGACCAAGATTGGAAAGAGTGTTGAACATTCATGGTTTTGTTGATGCAGACTAGGCTAGAGATATGGACCAAAGAAGATCTACAAGTGGGTATGTGTTTAGCCTATTTGGAGGTGCAGTCAGTTGGATGAGTAAAAGATAGTCTGTAGTGGCTCTTTCAACTATAGAGGAAACACACATGGCAGCCACTCATGCAAGCAAGGAAGCAGTTTGGTTGCAGAGATTATGTTCAAGTATTGGGTTGGTGCAGCAAGCTATAAGGATAGACTATGATAGCTAAAGTGCAATTCTCTTGGCTAAGAACCCTACTTATCATTCAAAGACAAAGCACATTGATGTTCAATATCACTTTGTGAGATATATGGTTCAATCTAAAAGGGTGTTGCTGGTAAAGGTGGACACTTTGAAGAATTTTGTAGATGCATTGACAATCTCTACGAGCACTCAGAAGTTCTCTTGGTGTAGAGAAACAATGGGTGTTGTAAAGCTGGGCTAATGACTCAACTCTCCTGTGGCCCCTTGTAGAAATAAAAAAACAAGTGGGAGAATGTTGGGTTTGTGTTATATTCTTTCCATGACTAGTCACGTGTGATGGGGTAACCGGGGGGGGGCGATAGCCCCCCTTGTACGTTGTGTTGGGCGCAACATACGAGGGCGTCACAGGGGGGGCGGTAGCCCCCCCCTGTCGGGGTCCGGGGCAACGCCCTGGGAAAAAGAAAAAGAAAATTGGTCCTTATTTTCTTGTGGGCAGACCCGCCCATGGTTTTGTGCATGGGTTTGCACATGGTTTTGGGGCATGATGGTTTTCAGCCCTTGGTATTTTGTAGATCTGGTCAAGGGAACTATGGTTATGTTCTAATCTAGGGTTAATGGATTGGGGTTTAAGTATGCTTTGTCATGTATATATATGTGTTGTAACACTAAATAGAATATAATGAAAAATCAAGCTGGTCGTCCCGATTTGGGATCCAGGGGAAAATCTCTCTGTTTATCTATTTTATGTTTTATGCTCTCGCTATTGTTTATTTTCTGTTTTAAAGATTCGTTCGTAGATAATTTCTATACAAGGTTAAAACCTACAAACCAGAGGGGGATAGATTATGTATGTCTCAGTACACTTAGTAGTCAAATCACTACACAGAGGGTCCCTTGTCCCACAAACAAGGGGGTCTCATACACCAATTTAGTGTCTGGCTTGGCAATGACCTTAAAATTGGATAATAATAATAATAATTTAATTTTGTTTTTGTTAATTTAATGGTAATAAAAAATCTCACTTGATTGTTCATGTTTGGTTATTCATTTTTGTTAGCGCAGTATTTTTGGGATACTTTACGTTTTACTATATCCCTTGCTTGATGTATCTTTAATTTGGTTGTTAATTTAATGATAATACAATATCACATTATCATATAATAGAATTGAAATAGGAGTATAACGGTCAGAGATACTTTTGAACATTTGATGTGGAAAACTCTGAATATATGATAAGGTTGTTGAAATTTTCTAATTTTTTTTTTGTGATATATTTTTTCGCCTATTATGAAACATTACTTTAAATATGTACAAGTATTTGCATTTTTTCCCTTTTTAAGATTAGATGTGATTTATACCACTTTCCTCACCTTATGATTCAATATGTCCAAATTTTAATTTTTTAATTTGCTCACAGTAAGCGAGTTTGTGTTATGTTACTAAAGTTCTAGAAGTTCACATGTTTTTAGAAATAACATCTCTTTTGATATTTAGATGTTGACCTTAAAAATCGACAACTCCAAAATAATTACAATTAACTATTGCAACAAAACTACTAATAAAAAATTTTACTTGAACCTAAATAAGCCTCAACGTCACTCTCACTTATGATTAACCAAACTAGACCCATTTTAACTGTGGATCTATTAAACACGTAGAGAGATCAAATCTCTCGTGGTGCAAATCTATTTTTTGGCTACAAAACTTGACGAAATGTTTTCACCTCGAGAGGTTTGAGCCCTCTCGACACTTAATAAATCTGAAGTTAAGGTGGATCTAGGCTAAATAATACCTAAAACCAAGAGGATTCCATGGTCATGATCACCACATGAAGATGTTAAGCTAAAGGGAATTTCAAATGCCTGTTGATGTTTAGTTAGGACCAACTGCATATTAGGGTGAATCTCTTATTAGGGGTTATCTACTACTTGTATTTCATTGAATCAGTTTATAAGGCATAAGTGGCCCTACTTCAATAACTTACTCATATGGTTAGAGCTAAAAATTTTAAATGAAATAGATATAAGCCCCTTGAGAGTGTGTTTTTCCCCTTGCTTTGTAAATAACAAATATAAGGCCTTGAAATCAATGCTAATGGGTCCCAAAGTATGTAACCATTCTAGTCTTTAAAATACTTTAGAACCGTCCATTTCAATAGAAATACATGTGATATTTGAGATGTTACTTCCCTATTTAAAGTTTCACATCACCCTCCACATTTCATCATAACACCACTAATTATCATCATAATTTTGAATTTAGGGATGGCATGAACATAACAATGGGTTTATTTAACCACTCTCTCATGGATAAACTTGTGGTTGTTTCCATTGTTGGTGAAAAAAATACCTTTTGTTTCCTTATGTAAGCAATAAACATTTGATTTTTAGGTTCATAATGTTGGTGTCCAAGTTTGAATGAATATTCAAGCCCTTTCCCACATTGATTATCAATCCGGGTGCGTACATTATTTCAAGGTAATGCACAAGGTATATGTAGGAGCAATGGCACAATCCAATATTGATCACAGATTCAACAATTAAAACAACCAGAACTATGGTAATAGTAACTAAAGATAAATTGCAGAATTATAAACACATTCACAATAATTAAAGAACATACCATAACAGTGGTTAAAATACTGAAATAGAAATGTGAAAGCCACAAAATGAAATAGCGCAACACTTTATCAGAAGAGTGGGCCCAATTCTCTAGCCAGGGCCGCGGTAGACTCACAACTTACAGATAGAACGGAAAAATGACTTGCATTCAATTAATTAGAAAAAAAATTCTAAAAAGCTTGATCTCTTGCACGCTAACCCTCTATGCGTTCTATCCTGATTTGTGCCCTTTTAAATATACAAACAACAAAGGGGAAATAAACTGATTAAAAAATATCAATAACCAAGATGATATCTGAAAGATATTTCCATCATGATTCAATTGGCACAAGCTAAGTCTGACAATTACAATTGGGGCAATTTGGAAAATGGCCACAACAGGAAATCTACAAATTTGTCCTTCAAAGAACCTTTTGTTTCTCTCAATGAAGATCGAATTTGGGTAAAATTCTCATGCAAAACTAAGTTGGTCCGTTCTGCAAAAAACCCACGGTTCATATTTTCAGGATTCATATTCATTTTCCAAAAACATTCAACGCAAAATTGTCTCGTGTTATTCCAACAAATTTCTGAGTTGGAATATTTAATTATCAGTTGAATATCAAATTTGCAATGTGGAAGAGATCTTAGAGGCTAAAATAGTGAGTGATGTTATAACGAATTCATTAATAAACCATCTTTGGAAAAAATAGGCATAATAATCATTAATTTATTAAAATAAAGGAGAACAAGTATTACTTATCCAAGAGAGCATAAATAATTATGAAATCGAATTATATATAAATTATGATAAATAATGTGATAAAAGGACATTAGAAATAGTTGAAATGGATGTTAATAAGTGATAATAATAATAATAATGAGCGGCCCAACATCTCCCCCAAATTGAACATGTTGCATGTCCCCATGCACCCCAATGCCTTTGTATTAACCAAGTTGTAATACAATAATCAAAATGCTCAGCCCAACACATGATATTGATGGAAGAGAAGGCTTCTTTCTCAAATGCTCCCTTAAAATAATTTTCACGTATACTTTCAACCATATGTATATGAAGTTGCAACAAAGTATGATACAAGTAACTACAAACTTCATTACAAACCAGATTTTGTTGAAATTTTGTAAGACAATTTATACTATATCAATGTTTCTCCAATCCGAAAATCAAGTCAATGCAATGAACGGATTTCAATATACTAGAAAAATGGTTGTAGGCAATAATGCATGATTTTTTTTGAATTAACAAATTGTTTTAGCTTGAAAATTTATGGGTTTAATGATACCTCGTTGTTGTCCAGAAACCACAAGAATCTAGTTGATAGTTTTAAGGATATAGAAAAAACAATTTTAGGATTGTATACCTTAAAAGAAGAAATGAGAAATCATTCATCATGCATAGCAACCCTTCCCCCAAACTAGAGAATTATCATGCCTTCATGCTACATTAGAAAACAAATTGAGGTGGTTGCTACAATCATGGCTGAAATATTTGTTTGGTGTATAACAACATGGAATAAAGGAGATTTTGAGTATGAATAAGGAGATTGATGGATGATAAAGAATATTAGTGGATGTTCATGATAATGAAATTAACACTCCCCCAAACTGAAATATTTTGTGTTTCTAAACAATGGGAAGTGGTAAAGAAGGGGAAATAATGGTTGAAAAATATGAGTGAATAATGCTTAATGGTTTCTCATGACATTCTCCTAAACTTTTAATAAATCAAAACCTTATGCTATTTTACCTCAAGTTTTACCTCCATAAAAATTTGGAATGGCATGTATGGATTGACATTTTTTTGAAGCTCATATAGGTTGAGCTGATGCTGAAAGTGATGCAGAAGGTGGAAACCATGCAAGCTGAAAAAAGTAATCAAAAAGTGTAGCACGGTTTCCTTCCACCAAACTGATTATTTTCCTTGTCAACTTTTTTAAAAAAATCTCATGAGTATCCTTAATCAGTAATTCATCACCTCAAATACCTCATTACATATAAAATTGACATAATCATATTGTGAATGGCATGGGAAAATAATGGATAAGAAGGGAAAAGATGCATCCCCTATACCTGTAAGCCTTGGTTGTTATGAGCACAAAAATTATGATAATTATTTATCTCAGTATTTTCTTCTCAAGGTTTGTCCAATTACCTAGGATTCAAAATCAAAATCAGGCCTCTTTATTCCACCTCAAAATAGTAGTGGTGTTGTTAAGCTATGAATAAATGGTGACTGATTGGGCAAAGCAACTATCTTTGGTTAAAGATATTATACTTGAAGAATAAAGGGATGATGGATTAGATGATATAAAATGTCAAATATCAAATATCCTAAAAGTTTCATCCCTGACATGTAAAGTAAATATTTATAACTCAATAATATATATAAACCATAACCACCATCATCTAAGAACTGATTAAATATCACCCCATGAACCATGAGTTCTGCAAAACCTTGTATATGCAATAGTCAGCTCTATCATAAATTTGATTTGAGAAAACAAGGTAACCAAGTAGATTATAGTATTAAATTAACTTCTATAACATAGGCATAGCCATTGCTACCAGCAGGCACCCATAGCCTCGACAGGGATGCCTTTTTAACCCATTGAGATGCCAGTGTCCCATATATTCTAAATAAGTACATATTTACAAAATTATTTTAGTTTAATTAGATGTCAACTGAATATCATTGTTCTGGCGTGGTAACCAGTTAATAACAATGCCATTTATGGGAGCTAATAAAATTGAAAAAATTGGCTCGTGATGAGAGCTCTTGCCCTTCAGTTTTATGATTGAAGGCCATTATCATGGCTTGGTGACTAGAAGTGGTAATGTCATTTTATTAGGACCTATGATCATGGTAGATCAGCTCGTGATGAGACCTCCTATCCTCTAGTTGACCATTTATGTTTAATATTCAACTATGTTTATTATTAATCAATAAAGATTACTTAATAGATGGGGTGACAAGTCACTCCTTAAGAGCTAGAGATGGTGTAAAAAATTAACTATATTGTGAATAGCATGGGAAAATAATGGATAAGAAGGGAAAATATGCATTCCCTATACCCGTAAGCTTTGGTTGTTATGAGCACAAAAATTATGAGAATTAGTTATCTCAGTATTTGCTTCTCAAGGTCTGTCCAATTACCTGGGATTCAAAATTATAATTAGGCCTTTTTATTCCACCTCAAAATAGTAGTGGTGTTGTTAAGCTATGAATAAATGGCGAATGATTGGGCAAAGCAACTACCTTTGGTTAAAGATATTATACTTGAAGAATAAAGGGATGATGGATTAGATGATATAAAATGTCAAATATCAAATATCCTAAAAGTTTCATCCCTGACATGTAAAGTAAATATTTATAACTCAATAATATATATAAACCATAACCACCATCATCTAATAATTGATTAAATATCACCCCATGAACCATTAGTTCTAGAAAACCTTGTATATGCAATAGTCAGCTCTATCAGAAGTTAGCTTTGAGAAAACAAGGTAACCAAGTAGATTATAGTATTAAATTAACTTATATACCATAGGCATAGCCATTTCTGCCAGCAGGCGTCCATAGCCCCAACAGGGATGCCTTTTTAACCCATTGAGATGCCAGTGTCCCTTATATTATAAATAAGTACATAGTTACAAAAGTCTTTCAATTTACTTAGATGTCAACTGAATATCATTGTTCTCGCATGGTAACCAGTTAATAACAATTCCATTTATGGGAGCTAATAAAATTTAAAAAGTTGGCTTGTGATGAGACCTCTTGCCCTTCAGTTTTATGACTGAAGACCATTACCATGGTTTGGTGACCAGAAGTGGTAATGTCATTTTATTATGAGATATGATCATGGTAGGTTAGCTCATGATGAGACCTCCTATCCTCTAGTTGACCATTTATGTTTAATATTTAACTATAGTTATTGTTAATCAATAAATATTACTTAATAGATAGGGTGGCAGGTCACTCCTTAAGAGTTAGAGATGGTGTAAAAACTTAACTATTTTCAACTTTGATAGTTTTTCTTCTCAAAAACTAATAACCTTCAAATGACTGCTGATAAATATATTTTTCATTATTGAGATTGGGGTTGAGGAATAGTTCATTAGATAATGACACAAAGATTTAAATACAATTGTGTGGTCATCATCATAAATTTTTCAAGATCAGGGACTTGACCAATTAGGAAAGTTGAAAGCTGGCATGATGAAATCATCCTTGCATAATTATTCCTTAAAAATAAGATTATGTTTATAAATAAACAAAGATAGATTTACTACCCAATCATTATGTCAAACAGGGCCTAGACCACTAAAAGTATTTCTCATTCACCAAAGAGAAAACCAAATAAAAAATACCTACACATGTTGAATCCAACGTGAAAATTGGCCAACAAAAATAGTTGTGACTGAGGTAACAACAACCATGACTTAGGTAATAGTAGGGAAAGGGGAAAAAGAATGATGTTAGGAATGCCATGAAGGAGGATTAGTCACTTTAAAAAATAATGATGAATTAAGAGTGAATCATTCCTGACAAGACTTACCATAATAATCATCCTTATTACTAAATATGAGACCTCCCTCCAAGTAAAGCATGTTTTTCATCAGTCATAGTTGATCATGTCATAAGTAAAATACCAAATAAATCCACGAAGTCGGTCGAGGACGAACCTGGTGACTTACCTTGGCAGAGTAACAACACTAAAGGAGTAACAACACCAAGTACTTAGAAAAATATCACCATGGAGTAACATCACCGGAGGAGTAACAACACTAGACACTTAAAAAATTTCCTGGAGTAACAGCATCAAAGAAGTAACATCACCGAAGGAGTAACAACATTAGATACTTAGAAAAAAATTCTGGAGTAACAGCAATGATGGATTCACAGCACCTTCTAGAGTAACAACATTGACGAATACACAACATCAAAAGAGTAAATGCAATTATGGATTCACAGCACCAACAGAGTAACAACAGTGACATATTCACAGCACCAACAGAGTAACAATAGTGACAGATTCACAGTACTGACGGAGTAACAACGTGACAGATTCACAACACCAACAGAGTAACATCAGTGACAGATTCACAGCACCGATTGCATAACAACAGTGACGAATTCACAACATTAAGGAGTAGAAGCATCCACGGATTAACAACATCATGAGTAGCAACATGTGAAGTAATATCATCATGGAGTAGGAGCATCCAAGGAGTAACAACATCAAGGAGTAGCAACAACATGGAGTAACAACATCGCAGAGTAGTAGCATCGGAGGAGTAACATCATCCTAAGTAGCAGCATCCGAAGTAACAACATCTGAGGAGTAACAACAACCAAGGAGTAAAATCATTACGGAGTATCAGCATCCAACGAGTAATAACATCATGAGTAGCAGCATCTAGATTAACAGCATTATAGGGTAGTAGCATCCAAGGAGTAACAGCGTCAAGGAGTAGCAGCATCACAGAGTAACAGCATCATGGAGTAGGAGCATCCAAGGAGTAACAACATCATGAGTAGCAGCATCCAAAGTAAGAGCATCATGGAGTAGTAGCATCAAAGGAGTAACAACATCACGAGTAGCATCATCTAGAGTAACAACATCACAAAACTTAAGAACTCACTCCTTTTATTTTGAGAACAAAACAAAAAAAATGTGACTTTGAAGTAAACAATACCTGAAGCATAAAAACATAAGAGAAATTAGAAAATAAACGACTCTTTAATTAAAACCAATAAATAAATAAATAACCTAAGTTACAATGGTAATGGTTTTTGCTGAAACAATGTTGTTTGTGAATGGTGAACGAATGGAAAATTTATTTTTCATAAATGACTTGGATCTTCAAATAGAAATCAATTCCCCATTTCTCATGTTATAAATCCATTAATTGATGAAAAGTATTCATGTTGTTTTCTCTGTGAGAGGAAATGTCTTTGAAAAAGTTTTTATTTCATTATCATTGCCTTCAAGAATCACTTGTTCATAAATTGACTTCATTTATTGTCCCGGGACCTGCAATAAAACATGAAATCATGGAAGAAGAGAGGCGATCGAGCTCTCTTGATCCAAGAAATATGCAAAAAAACAAGTAGTTGCTCTATAAAACAAACCCATAGGAAAATAAATAACAAAGTAAAATTAATTTATTACCTGCGAGAGAGTGTTGGCCAACCATTCTAACCAAATCCAAATGAAAGTGAATTAAGAGAGATGTCTCCACTAGAAACATTTTTTTAAAATTCCATGTAATCGTATGTTAAATTTTCTTAGAACAACCTCCATAATAGAGTCATTTTCGATTTTCCAGCTCAAACAAACAATTGATATTTCAAGCGTAAATTTTTCATTTGATGGTGGATTGAACCGAATAAATATTAAGATTAAAGTAGATTAATTTATATATCTCAGATAGAAATATGTTTTTAAGGCAAGAATAATTGGTGGGTCAAATCCGATAATGAACAGCCGGGAAAATAGAGTTTTGAGAGTGTTGATTGATGATAAACAGTCAGTATTTTGGTCATAAATTCCTCATACGATATCAAAATAAACTGATTCAAATTGATTTTTTAACTATATTCATAGGGTAATATACCATAAAAACATGTTTCCAAAATCTAGTCATTTAGGCCTCCAAAAACAAACTGTCCCAACTCTATTCCTAAGTTGCCTACTAGACATCCTATCATTGTTTTGGTCATAAATTTTTCGTTTCAAATCAAAACCAAATGATTCAAATTGGGTTATAAATCAGACATAAAGTGATATCTATGATAGAAATAGGTATTTAAAATATTCCCATTTGGTCCCTCAAAACATGATTGTCCCAACTATTTTTCCAGAAATTTCATCAAGCCCGCAAACCATAAGATATGATAATTAAGGAATTTTTCCAAGAAGGTGATCAAAATGAATATGGATGTTTGTAGAAATTTCATTTTCCAATATATTACATCTACATACATAAATAAATTCAAATATTGATCATCGATGTTAATTTTCACAGCCTGTTGCAACAAAAACAACTATTTTTACATCTAAAGAAATTTATTTATTTATGTCTTTATTCATATATATCCTACACTATACAACTCTACTTTGAAAAATAAAATACACTTACATATAAGAGTACTTCTAGTGAAGCCATTTTTTATATAATGCCTCAAGTATGCTCATACCAGTATTTGAAAAATGTATATTAATAAATACATGGGTATGAGAGACCAACTTCACTATTAAGGATGGTGTCAAGAGTTGTTGAAGTGTAGAGTGATGTTGCAAGCAAACAACAGAGTGAAACCAACCTTCAATATAGTCTTTATTTCCCATATTTGTTGCATCCTGAAGTTCCTCGACTGAGTTCCAGATTGTGTTGATGCTTTCTTCCTTGACCTCATCCTCTGAGCTTTGGGGGTCTTCCTCCACCTTTTTGTTTATATCTTTTTTCATAGAACCAGAGGAAGGAAAAAAATCAAACAATTCTTAAAGCTCAATACTTGGAGCTAGGTGAAACTTCCCTCCCCAGGACAAGAGATTGGGTGTTTAAACACAAAGAAAGAAAGAAAATCAATGCAATCTTAAGCTCGGGACCTGGAGCAAGGTAGCATTTCCCTCCCCAAGACGAGAGATTGGTTCCTAGGAAATCAGCCAAATAAAAGAAAGAAAAAAATTTGACTAACGCTCAGGACCTAGAGCAGGGTATCATTTCCCTCCCTAGGATGAGAGATTGGTTCCTAAGAAATCAGTAGAAAGAAAAGAAAAGAAAAGAAAAATACTAACGCTCAGGACCTAGAGTAGGGTAGAATTTCCCTCCCTAGGATGACAGGTTAGTTCCTAAGAAATCAATCGAAAAGGAAAAAAAAACAACTATGCTCAAGACCTAAAGCAGGGTATCATTTCTCTCCCTAGGATGACAGATTTATCCTTATATCAATATGAATCGTGTTCTTGCACCTTTGTTAGCCTCCTCGGTAACGGCACCAAAATGTTGGTGTCCAAGTGTGAATGAATATTCAAACTCTTTCCCACATTAATTATCAATCTGGGTGCGTACACTATTTCAAGGTAACACGCAAGGTATATGCAGGAGAAATGGCACAATCCAATATTGATCACAGATTCAACAATTAAAACAACTAGAACTACTGTAATAGTAATTAAAAATAAATTGCATAATTATAAAAACATTCACAATAATTAAAGAACACACCATAATAGCGGTTAAAATACTCAAACAGAAATGTGAAAGCAACAAAAGGAAATAACTCAACACCTGATCAGAAGAGTGGGCCCAACTCTCTAACCAGGGCTGAAATAGACTCACAACTTACAAATAGAACGGAAAAATGACTTGCATTCAATTAATTAAAAATCTTTTGTTACAAAACTTGATCTCTTACACGCTAACCCTCTATGTGTTTTGTCCTATGCGTTCTATCCTTCATTATATCCTGATTTTTGCCCTTTTAAATATACAAACAAAAAAGTGGAAATAAATTGATTACAAAATATTAATAACCAATATGATATCTAAAATATCTTTCCATCATGATTCAGCTGACACAAGTCAAATATGGCAATTACAATTGGGGCAATTTGGAAAATGGCCACAACAAAAAATCTGCAAATTTTTTCTTTGAAGAACCTTTTGTTTCTCTCAATGAAGACCGAATTTTGAAAAACTTCTTGATATGAAACTAATTTGGTCTGTTCTGCACAAAACCCATGTTTTGGATTTGCAGGATTCGTCTTCGTTTGCCCGAAACGTTCAACACAAAATTGTCTCTTGTTATTCTAGAAAATTTCTGAGTTGGAATATTTAATTATCAGTTGAAGATCAAATCTGCAACCTGGAAGAGATCTTGGACACTAAAATAGTGAGTGATGTTATAAAGAATTCATTAATAAACCATCATTGGAAAAAACATGCATAATAATCATTAATTTATTAAAATAAATGAGAGCAAGTATTACTTATCCAAGAGAACATAAATAATTATGAAATCAAATTATATATTAAATTATGATAAATAATGTGATGAAAGAAAATTAGAAATAGCTGAAATGAATGTTAAGAAGGGATAATAATAATACAAATTAGTGGCCCAACACATAATAGAGATATAAGCATAAAAAGAAATTTGGTTTTCTTACATTGAGATTTTAAGGTTAGTTCTTCTTGAGGATGTGGGGTTTCTTATTCACATTTAGGTTTGTAGTGTCATTGATAGAGATGTCCTCATAGTATTCTTTGGGGGATACATCCATTTAACTTAATTTTTTTATTTTCATTTGTGCCCTTTCAAATACCTTGGCATCACAACTATAACATATTATTACATATTGTGGTTCTTCCATCCTTTTTAGGGACAAATTTGGGATTTGTGAGGGTTGATTAGTGGAGTGGCATGAAGGATGAGGAAAGAAGTGAATAACGGTCTTTTATCTTGTGCATTTATCACTATTTTGACTTTTTTATCTTCATTTTATTGAATGTAAAAAGTTCAATGGAATTATAGAGAAAGAGTTGATCAAGGAAGTGAAGAGAAAGAATGTGTTTACATTGTATGAATTCTTGAGAAGAAGCATTGTGATAAGACTTCAAATAAGAAAGGTATAAATAATAAGATGTATAGTTATTTCAAGAAATGACGACATACAAAGAAGGCTTGTTGGCATAAAATCAATAATCTATAGGAGAAAGTGAAGAATCTTGAGGGAGGTATAGTTGTTGGAATAATGACTAAAATATGGGATTGAACTTTAGAAACTGTGATAGATAACTACAAATTTTTAAGTTAGTGTTTCTTAGGCAGTGCACTCTCATATTTGTAAGAGTGATTGGTTTATTAGCTCAAGTTGCACTGAAGATATGCCTAAAATGGTCTCTCTTAACATAGTTAGTAACATTATGATAAATGTGACATCAAAATGTGAACTCCAGCTCTAAAAACCAATAATTTTAAGTTAAAAACAATGAAATCAAAATATGTTTTAAAAAGTGGTGCTAGCAGTAGCACCCATTTTATTGAGGAGTTAAAATCAAAACATATTGTAACTATGGTTTTAACAACATCTTAATGCTTCCAACAAAAAATGAACTCAGACATTATGTTGAAAAGTGTCACCAAAGGTAACACTCATTTTTTCATGCAAGGAGGAACAAAATTAGAATTTATTTGAAACCATGGCCATAATAATTTGTTGAGTTGCAACTAAAACTGAAGTCCACTATGTACTCAAAAAGTGGTGCTCCCTATGCCACCCATCATTTTTTCTTGTTGAGGGTTTCAAAATTACAACACCTTTCAAACTCATGGCCTTAACAAGTGGTATCGTTCTAACAAAACTCTTGAAATCAACCCTCAAATAAAAAAGAGATGCTACCAATAATGACCCCACCTTTTTTTCAAGTTCCAAATTATAGTAGCTTGAAACCATGGCATAAAATCCTAATTTGATTGCAAAAAAAAAAAAAAAAAAAAGGGAAAATCCCAAAATATGGAAAATAAATAAAAATAAAGAAGAAGAAAAAGAGAGAAAAACCCAAAAATGAGGGGAAAAACATATTTCCTTTGGTAAATTTTTTTAATATATATATACATGCATACATATAATCACACCTTTGCACTTTTTTTTTAATTATTTAAAACAAAAACAAAAACAATATAAAATGAAATTAAAAAAATTGAAACACACACACAAACAAACCCATACACACACATATATAAGTCAATTGGGGTTATCTAGGGTGGTTAGGAGGAATGAATAATATACTCTCCACCCAAGTTTTATTCTCACAAGTGACATGATGAGCTTTGTCGTAATGGATTTCAACCTTATTATTGAGTTTGGACTAAAACATGTATATTTTAACCCTAAAAAAAGGAGTTCTACTAGTAGCACCAATTTTAAAAATGGCAGTAAAAATGGCTACTAAATGTGATGTATAGAAAAATTAGAACTCTCTACGATTCTCTTCATGCTAGTAATTATGTTTCTTTTCTTCATTATATGAGGCTTCGTAAAAGGATAAATTCGCAACAGATGAATACACACTCATTGTCATTGGTTGTGGAAAGATATGTGAAGGTTGTGTGATTATTGATGTGTATCATTTACTTATCTTGAGTGCCAATTTCTAAACCCCATCTAATTCAAACTATAAGAAGGCGGATTTTTGTAACAAATTATTTTCAACTACTATTGTTGCTTGTGTAAAGATTAAAATTTGAAACGGTGAGTTTATTAATGTGTATCATGTACTTAGCTTGAGTTCCAACATTAGAGCACTTTTGACGTAAAAAATGGACCTCAAAACAAAAAACACTATCAACATCCACATTAACATAACTATTAGGATTTAAGATGATGATGTCAACTATAAGGGTAAATAGTTTTTGAGGGGAGGAAACATAAGAAACTAATTTATTTTTATATAACTAGTCAAAGAGAGATATATAACCATGAAAAAATTTATTAAATATTTGTAGACTATCCACACGGGGGCTTCATTGTAGGAGTGATACTATAGCACGTGGGTTCATATTGGGGGGTATATAATGAGAAAAAAATGACAAAACATATTGGGGGATATATAAAGGGGAAATGGTTTTTATATTGGTAGGTATAAAAAATGGAGGAAAAAGTTAATGAAAACATATAAAGGGGTATAAAAATATTTAATGAAAAAATGGATACCTACAATATATAGTGAAAGTAGGGGATTTTTAAATTGGGAATGTGTATTGGGTTTATATTGGTAGGGGGTTAAATAGTGTGATTTTTAGAGGAATTTTCCAATATGTACTCAAATTAAGGGAATTGTTTAATATGCTATGATCACACGTTATATGTTAGAGGTTCAGTGAGTGAAGCCACCGTGACCATCAATTTATTACCTCATCTTTTAGTTCATGTTTGGAATGTTTTTCCTACAGTAGTGGGTGAGAATTTAAGATGTTGGGAGACCATACTAGACATTTCATGGGGATAGTCTCCTTTCCTTCAAATAATATTAGATTCCTATCAGACCAAACCCCCTAACTCATATCTATGGGAAGGGATTTTATGTTTTTTGTATCATTTCGGAAGTATTGAGATTTGAAGGCTTCTTTTGTACCTCCACATTCCCATACATCTTTGAGCCCTATCATGACTTCCACTTCTTTCAAAAATAGTTTAGTAAAATAGAATAATGTAGTTAGATGATCCATAGTTTCATATGGTTATTTGTGTAAACTACACCATCCTAGAAAATGTATTTTGTTTTTTGAAATACCCAAGTAGGATCATTGTTGTTTAAAATAATCCACGTGAAATGTTTATTTTTGGAGTGACACTTTAATTTCTACATTTAATTATCCACCACCAACTATGTTATCTCTCTAAACCTTCCTTGGCAAGGACTTTGTAGCCTATCTTAGGCACATATGTTCTAAATGTATTAACGGACCATACCACTTGGTCATCATCTTCTCAATTTTCATTTTATTGTATTTAATACCTACATATAACCTTTCCATTCTTCATAAAAAATTCTCTCAATGATGTATTCTCCTAGGGGAGTCAATGTTGTTTCTAAACTACAGACCTATCATAACTCACAATTTATCTAAGAGAGTAAAATTATTTACTTTTAGGATCTTGGAAATTAACCAAGCATATAACCCATTCATAACCTTACACTACCTATTGAAAGGATCAAGGCCTATTTTAACTTCCTCGCATTTTCCTACCTTCCAAATCAATTAGTTACCTAGTAATTAAAAATCCAAAGTTATAACATTCTAAAAGTATGAAGGGTCATGTAGTGATTTATCTGGATTTCTGATGCAAAAAGTTTCCTTTGATTTGTTGAGTTAATTCCCTATATGATTTGGTTACCTCTTTGTTGGAAAAAATTTACCTTTAGCCCTTAGATCCAACTCAATAAGTTTTAAAGTTATCCCTTATAACCCCTAGAGCCAAGAATTTCTCTACAGTTCTCGGGGTTGACCACTATGCTCTAGCGCTAATACACTACACTTGTATATATCAAATATTCTCATGGAACCATAGTTTGAAAAATGATAATAAATGCCAACATGTCCCGAACTATAACGTCAGATGCATAGTTAGGGTGCACCTCTTTACATCACTGGGTTGGGCAGTGAACGGGTGGGCCCCACCCGCTCCGTTCCAACCGACTAGGATGATATGTCCCAGTCCCACTCCATCAGTCGTGTAGACTTGGTTTTCACTCTTTCCTTCAACCAATTCTTTCCAACCCATTTCAATGATTTTGTCACTTCATTATTGCGGCAAGAGTGAAGCCTCTGGCACCTTCCTTCTCAATTATCCCCACTTTCCACGACCCGATGATGAGTTGGTATGAAACACCTCTGTCAACTCACTTGGACCTGGGTTACAAAGGATTCTTCCCAGTTTTCCTCTTTTGGATGACATGGTCCAACGCCTCCTTCCTAGTCGCATAGACTAGGGTTATAAATGAATCCACCAGTGTATTTTTTCTAGGATGACATGTCACATATGACAGAGAATGTTTTATGTATTCCGCTCCTATCAAATAAAAATATTCCACAATGGATTGAAACTTTAGTTTAGTGTTAGCCTCTCTATGTTAAGCCCAACAATGACTCTGTGCCATTGTTCGATCCCTTGTGTTTTGTGAAGCCTCTTCACTGATTCAATAACTTACTCAATGAATGTTAAGCCTTCTTAGACCTTCTGCATTGCCTCCAACTCTGCTCAGGAGTATTAAGAGCTCGACCCTTCAACAAATAGAAATAGAGAAACAAGAAATAAAATGTAGAGTGTTTGTACAAGAGAAAGGAAACATTTATAGAGGCCTAGTTGAAATGTAAAGGCTCTTTGAGACAGAATTTTCAACACTAAAAAACCCGCACACCACTCTCTTCCTTTATCAAGTATATGAGTATTACATTCATTCAGTTCCTCTTCTCGAAAATAGGATCAAAGGATTAATTTAGAGAAAGAATATACCTAAACTACAACCACTACCACATCTTGAAAATTTTTGAGAATTACATAAGAAATTAAACAAATTCTATTCTACCAATCCACTCTTTTAGGATCCAACTCCCCTTAGTAAAATATTTTGATCTCTCAATGAAAAGAGATTAATAATGCCCCTACATCATGCTCCCAAGGAACAAAGTTTTCATGGGCTCCTTTTATGTATGAGTGTGGAAGTCATCCAAGTTGCATATGATACTAGTAGGTTCTGCCATTTAACTAATTATTCAAAGTACTCTTTGTCCCTGGTCTTCTTGATCAACCTATTATCCAAAATCTTCTGAGGATGCAAAGGTTTAGTTGTGGGTAGATTCTTTTCCCATTGGATTTCTTGAATTTCACTGGCTAGATGTTATGCTTCTGACTCATATTTATACAAGTCTACTATATTAATAATTGGAGAAATTCCCACTTTACATGGCAACTCTAATTTATAGGCATTGTAAGAAAATTTTCACAAGATCTTGCAAGGTCCTATTTTTTTTAGTTTCATTTTAATATATTTACCCTTGGTAAATATTTATTTCCTCAAGTGTGCAAGCACTAGATCCAAAAATTTAAAATCCTACTCTCTTCTCTTCAAGGTTGCTTTGCTTTTATATTTTAGAGTTTTTTACGACAACTTCTGCTTGACCTATTAAAGAATTTCTTGTATGGTTGTAGCAAAATATTCTCATGTTGCACTCCTTTTCTCTGTTCTTACCAAATTTCTAAGTTTATGTACCCATCTTGGGTTATTCCATAGATAATTTGGAAAGGTATTTTTCCTATAGTTATTTTAGGAGTGTCATTCTAGGATGGTCTCCAATTAGGCTATGCATTATCTTCCCAAAGCTTCTATCACAACTTCAGTATGACCATCGGTCTCTGGGTGATATGCTGAGATGAAATACAATTATATTCCAAAATTATTCCATAATTTCCTCCAGAAGTGTCCCAATAATTTAGTATATCTATCTCAAACTATGCTCCCGGGAATTCCATTCAATCGTACTATTAGTATTGTGACTAGCATTACTATTCTTAGCACAAGGAATGAAATGAGCCATCTTTGAAAATATATATACCACCAAAAAAAAATAATCATTATCTCTCTGTGTCTTAGGCAGTCCCAAAACAATATCCATACTTAAAATATCCCAAGGCCTTTGTGGAATTGGAAATGGGGTGTATAATCATGTGTTCAAACTTCCTCCTTTGGCATACTGAAAAATTATGAACCTCTTCACAAATTTCTGCACATCATATCTCAACTTTATCCAATAATAATATCTCTTTAGCAGGTCATACATCTTGTCTTGTCTGAAATGTCCTCCAAGACCTCCACTATGCATTTCCTTCATCAGGTTCTCCCTCATGGAATAGTTCAGGATGCACAACTGATTGTTTTTTAAGATAAATCCCTATTGAAGCATATTTTCGAGCCATGGAATTTTTTCTTATAAATTTTGATTTGTAAAAGCTTCAAAGATCTCCATGAAGTCAGTATCCTCCTTATATAACTCTATAAAATCAAATCCCAACACCTAGATTTGGTTTTCCTGCAACACAATTTGTCTTATGCTCAAAGAATCTGCAATTTTGTTAGATTAACCATAGATATGCCTAAGAAAAAATGTAAAATTATACAAGTATTCAACCCATTTAATATGTTTATGGTTCAATTTTGGTTGTTTCATAATGAATTGAAGAGCATGATTGTTACTATACAAAATAAATTCCTTTGACAACCAATAATGCCTCCATTTCTTTAAATATTGAACCACTTCATAAAAATCCTTGTCATAAGAAGTATATCTCCTCTTGATCTAATTCAACTTCTCACTGAAATAAGGAATGGGTCTATCCTCTTGGTTGACCACTGCTCCGGTTGCATCATTACTACCATCGATTTTGACTTGAAAAGTTTTATTAAAATCTAGAAGAGCAAGCATTGATTTCTCTTTAATTTTCTTCTTCAATATCTAAAATCCCTTTTCATATACATTAGTCCACTTAAATGTTTGCTGACTCTTCTTCATTGTTTCTACATTTGGAGCACTTATCTTGTTGAAATTCCGAATAAATTTACCGTAAAAAATTGCTAAACCATGGAAACTCCTGGCTTCAAAAAAATTCTTAGTAGAGGTCCATTCAAGAATATATTTCACCTTACCTAGATCCATATTCAATCCTTATTTAGAGATTGAAGATCCCAAATACACTAATTATGATTCCATAAAGGAGCATTTCTTCAAATTCAGAAGCAAATTTTCTTCTTATAATATTTCCATTACATACCTCAAGTGCTTTAGATGCCCCCCTTCAGACTGACTATACACTAGAATGTCATCCAGGTAAACTATCACAAAATTCCCTATGAAATCCTTTAGTACTTCATTCATCAACCTCATGAATGTACTGGATGCATTGGATAGGACAAATGGCATGACCATCCACTCATACAAACCTTCATTAGTATTTAATGCAATATTCCACTAGTCTCCCTCTTGAATTCTTATATGATGGTATCCGCTCTTTAGATAAATTTCAGAAAACCAACATTCACCACTCAAGCAGTCCAACAAATCATCAATATGTGGCAAGTGAAAATTATACCTGATGGTAATCTTTTTTAAGGCTCTATAATTTGTGCACATAATCCAACCACCATACTTCTTAGGAGTTAGTACTATAGGTACTACACATGTACTGACACTCTCCCTAATCAATCCCTTGTCCAAGAAATCATGCGCTTGTTTTCTAATTTCCTCGTTTTCTTTGGGTTTCATGTGGTAGGCAGCCTTATTGGGGAAACCAGATTTTGGTATCAAGTCAATGTGATTATCGATACTCCTCACTGGTGTAAATTGACTTCGAAGATTATCCACTATAACATCATGATACTCTTCCAGAATTTCTTGAATCTCTATAATAAAATCATCAATAGTACTAGCAATAAGAATTACTTTGGGACTACAAAAAATATCAAACTTTACCTCTTCTGGTTTGAGTCGTTGTATAAATTCCTTTCCATTCATCAACAACGCCCTCAACCCACTGCTCCTAGAAATGCCTTCATCCTCCAATGCTAACAAGGTATGATTGATGTCATCCTTATGGAATTTATGTGTGTTTTTCTTGCCATCATGCACTACACTCTTGTCAAACTATCACGATCTCCCAAGTATAATGTGACACATATCCATGGGCATCACATCACATAAGATCTTGTATCTTTAGCTACCAATTTGTAAATCCACGTGACACTGTTCTTTAACCAAAATTTGATGTCCCTTTTTGAATCGTGACACCTTGCAGGGTGTTGGGTTATTTTTCTTCTTCAATTTTAGCTGTTGTGCAAATTTTTTGGATACTAAATTATTCATGCTACCACTATCAATCACAACCTTTGATTTTGCAAAAAGTCATGAACATGGCTCTCCTTTGAGCTAGATCCATGTCTTCCTTCTCTTATTTGATTAATACTTTCTTCATCATATTAATCTCTTCTCCTGTCTCTGGTACACTTTCTGCTTCCTATACCTCTACCTTTGTTTCTTTTGTTTTATCTGCAAAAACATTCCTTTGGCCAGGTTCTCTATTCTCTAGGAATTCATATGCCAATTACTTAGCTTGCTACAAATGTAGTATAGAACTGCTCTCCTTCCTTTCCCTCATCCTCTAGAAGAATAAATTCAACCTCTAAAATCATGTTCTTGTTGTTGTTGTGGGCTTGAACTACTAGCCCCATCGTTAGATATAGTAGATATCCCTTTACCTTGCTACTTCCATATACCTTTAGCAACACCTTTACCTCTGCTAACTTGTTTTCTTGCAAGATTCTCCTCTTCTTTCAGCGCCATGTGATAAACTTCTTCTATTCTCCTTGGATACAACACACTTATTTCATCTTGAATATCCAATATAAGCCCATTGATACACCTTTCACTTTTCTCTCCAGATTCTTCCACATACCCAACTTTGATGTCTACTTTGTATAACTCCATTGTGTCTTCTTTGACTACCAATCCTCTTTGTCGATGCAGGAGCATCCAAGCCAAACTTTCATTATTCAATTATGTAATAAGGGGGTGAGATATTTTAATTATTTTATTGATTAAATTTCTTATTTTTAATAAATTAAGATAAAATTATAAATGTGAGGATTTTTTGTAAATATTATTTAATAATTAAAGGATATGAGTGGAGTGGAATTAGGTAGATAATATAGGGAGTAGGAATTCCATTTACGGGACTTTGTTGAGTCCAAAACTAGAATAAATTTAAATTAGATTTAAGTTGAGATTTGTGTGGAGAAATTTATGGAGGGAAATAAATTCATTATTTATGTATATATAGGTGGGTTTTGTGAGGATGAGGGAAAGCTGAGAGTCAAGTGAGGAGTGCAGAGAATCAAAAAGATGGTTTGAAGGTCCAAGAGCCAAGAGGCCGCCCAATGTAAAATTTCGCCTAAGAGTTTTTTTGTCTTAATATCAGTATTTTTTTTACTGTATGGCTCTCTTTCTCTTTATGCATATTTTGGGCAGCATCCGTTTTTATGTTTAATGAAGAATTGAGAATTTTCATGCTGGGTGAAGTAATCTATGTTTATATGCTAGGATTCTGAGTTTACCCAGAATCCCTGCATCATTTGATATCAAAGCTGTAAGATGCCTGTTTTGAATCTGCAAGTATATTAACATGAAAATTGCAGGAAGAACCTGGAGTTTACATCATTGGTGAATTCAAGTTGGGCAACGTACCAGAAAATCAAGCTATGATTTGAAGGAAGGACAACATTAAAGTGAGAATGGATAAATTGACAGCGTTAAGTGAATTGAGTGCAGTGGCACGGCAATGAACATTTCTAGAAATGAAGAACAAATGATTCTATTTGTATCGAAATTTCAATCACGGTCATCGTGTTATTTATGTTAGCATCCAGCTAAAGCAATGGTTACATTTTTGTTTTACTACATAACCTTTAAATGGAATCGAAATTGTGTGATTGATATGTTGCTTGGCTACATCATGGATTTATAGCATTTTTGGGTTATATGAATGTGGATTCAAGAAACCAGCGGTACCAGATAATTAGTTAATCTCTGTTTGCGTATAACATATGGATGAGTAGTGCCAAGACTGGCAGTGATAAGCAGCGTATGGTTGAAGGGACGCTGTTAGTGGAGCATAGCCGGAATCAAAAAGGTAACCGCAGGCATTTGAATGTAACTACGTTGTTGGGATATTTCAAACCCAAAACCATGGCCACAAGTAACACACATCCATGATTGGAGGAGTTGTGAAGTTCTGCGATATATAAAGCCGTGTGCAGTACTGAACGTGGGAGAAATTTGACAGGGTTGCAAAACCCAACCTATGATACATACCATACACTGAAGCTGCATGCGGTTGTAAAGACTGTTATGGGGACTCGTGAAGTATGGACGCAACCCAATAGCACTCGTTTTTTATTGCTGGCATTCGATAAAATTAGCGAGTTCTATTTGCTTATGGTATATTCAAACAATGAAATCTTAAAGATCACTTTGATTTGTTAAATGGCATTCATATAATTTGTGCTTGAAAAGAATTTGCATTCGTATAATGGCAGCAGAGGTATATTGATGTGTGTAAGCAAGAGAGCACTGAAACGTGAAGACAGTGCGTATTTTCCATCCTCAAGCAGAAAAACCTGGTAAGGTGCATATCAATTTTTTTGGTAAAATACTCATATACTTATGTGAATTTAACTTCATAAGTAAATGAGAGCAGTGAGTGAGTTTTTATGGCAATAGTGCGATGGTTTTTTGGGTGAAATTTGGATTATAAAAGCATTCTATTTTCAAGAGAAGAAGGAATCGAATTAGAGTTAAATCTCTAGTTATTTAAAGCATGGAAGATTGATTTCTGGATTGATTTCATGAGGAATTGCATCAGCCAAAGAGTAAGTGGTCATGGAAAAAAGCGAAGAGATTGAAAAGTTTGGGTGAAATGGTATTTTGGTAAAAGGGATTGTATTGCCTTGGAGGTATGGTCAGTTTCCTAGAATATATTTTACGTGAGTTTTTTATTCAAATTCATTTTAGAAGAAGTTATTCATTTAAACTCACAAGAAGCCATTAATTTACTTTCACATAAAATTTGCATGGTTAAACTCATAAGTGACTATTGAATGAGGTGAAAGTAAATAATACAGGTAAAGGTTAAAGTAAATTAATATTATAAAGCATGGTGGGGAAAAATCGTAAGTTGTTGCACACGATTTTGAGTCGGTAATATATGGTTTCAAAAAACCATGTGTGGGTTTTGAGAAGGCATAATTTCATAATTTAATTTTATATTTTTAAGTAGGAGAGTTGAGAGAAGAAGGATTTATAAAGTGTGAAAAGGAGTTTATATTATTTTGGGGTTTTTTTTGTAAGAAGTGGATTGTATGGTATAAGAAGTGGGATAATTAATGTACTAGTGTCAAAGTTGAATTCAAGGTTGTATATCATGAAATAAAAGGATTCTAATAGATTATGTTAAGGTCAACTTCAATTTTTTTTTTGAGAAGATTTTTTTCAAAATTGAAGAAAAACTCTAGAGATTGAGATGAAGAAATTTGGCTTAAGTTAAGAGGGGAGATTGTGCGTACTTTGAAGGTTTCTAACATTTGTTTGCTGGGAAAGATTTATGTTAGAAGATTGTTGGGAAGAGATTTATTTGCTGGGGAGAAAATGGACCTTGTGCATTCAAAGTAAGTATGTAGAGGCTGCGTTGTATCATTTCAACCACAAGAAGATTCAAGGTAAGTGCTCATTAAATGAATCAATATTCATTGAGTAGAGGTATTTTAAAATCTGGATGATTAAATTTCTTTGCCATACTTGAGAAGATGATCTTTTGTAGATGTTATGAAAGTTTGGAAATGTTGCAAATGCGGAGGTATAAATGAATGGGAAAATGTGCTAATTCTAGGTGATATGAAGGCAAACATGCATGTTTATATGAAGAGGCTTATTATGCATAGTGTGATGATTTATTATGCATAATGTGGATTCTTCACAGTTTTGGTTAAGTCATTTTGGACCAAACCCTGTAGTTGGGAAAAGAAGAATTATTTTGATTGGTGATTGAAAATATAATTGCTTGATGTTGTAAACCTTTTTTTTTCCATCATGTGACGAAATTTAAGAAGGTGATATTCAGGATGAACACAATGTAGGGGTTGTACATTGAAGAGGTTGCTTGTTCTCTGCACACAGGTAAAGAGATGTGAATTGATGTTGCATGGTGCATAAAAGTGCATGGAAATGTTTGCATTAAGATGATGAGCTTATGGGTATGTGAGTATTTGCAATGACAAATATGGCACAGAAGAGTGGAAACTTGAAAATTGAGACTGCAGAGAGGAAGGTTTATTAATAGCCTTAATAGGAGCATGAGCTATGATAATTTAGGAAGGTATTTTTTAACGTTGAAGGTTGAATGGTTTATTTATTTTCACCTTAAAATAAATCTTGAAAAACTTGAATTGCATTTCAACTAAAGACTTCAGTATCATGTGAAATGATAAGGGCAACTGATGATTTTTCATAAGAATGAAGTATGAAAGAGAGTGAAAATTTTACCTCCTAAAAATGTATTAGGGGTGTATGTTTGTTGGAGGGTTGTATAACTTGAATTAAGCCAAAAAATCCATTTCCATAATTATTGGGTTGAGTCTTGAAGTGAAAGCAGATGTTAGAGTCAAATGAAAGTTTGGATAGTTTGAGTTAAGATTGAGTATTCTCATCCAAGATGAAAAATTAGTGTAAATCTGAAGTCAAAGAGTCGTAACCTAAGTCAAGAGTCTGAATGTAATGGGGTGCATGATTGGCAAAGCCCAACATCCAAATAATTGGTCATTGTAACACATGCATTGCTAAAGTGTTGTTTGCAGCAAAGTGAAGCAAGAGAGTTACCAGAGACTAGTTCCAAGACAGAGAACCAAGAGAAGCCAAGCGCAGGAGGAGAACTTGCATTTTGATTAATGGAAAGTGTGAAGGATTGTTGAGAAGTGGATTAAATGAAGTCCACACATGAACAGATGCAGTTCACAAAGAAGGGGAGGATGACTGTTGATAGTCATTTTCGAAGATCTGATGAAGAACACAGCAGAGGGAAGAAGAAGGAAAATGCCAAGGTAAGTGGCATATGTGAACAGTTGACAGATGAAGAGTACGAGCAGGAGAAGGCCGAGCTAAAAGTTCACCTTAAATTGTTAATGGAGTTGTTGCAGGAAAATGTGAAAGGCCAAACACATGGTTGGACCACGAGAAAGAAGGTAAAGTGGCAGAAGCCAAACACAAAAAGGGAAAAGCAGGTAAGCATACAGTTGGCAGAAGAGCTAAAGAATCTCGAGCAGATGTTGAGTTGTGAAGAACTCAAAGAGGCTGAGTTAAAAATGGATGTTTCCATTTGTGGCCCAGAACAAGGTGAAATTCTGGATGAAGAGATCAGTGAGGAAGATCTCATGAACTATTAGGATAGTTCAGAAGCATCTGAAGATGTGTTGGAAAGAGAAACAAATGAGGCCATGAAGCCTTACATTTTTTCTCACAGTTTATGTATGTTTGCAGGATGTGTGAAAGATGGTGAGCAGTCCGATGGAACTATCACAAAGGAGAGTGAAACTCTTGAGGTAAAGTCTGGTAGAGAATTCCTTTCAGCGAAGGAAGGTATCGATTTGTTACAATAGGAAGAAATCATAGATGAATTCCTGTTTGGGGTATGACAACAAGTCGAAGCTGTTATGGAGCAAGAGCAAAATGGAAATGTCGAAGAAAAATTCCAAGGAGGTAAAAAAATGTATTTGTTTAATGAAATTGTTGATGAAAGTTTACAATGTAATGGTGCTGAAACCAGGACAACTTAGGAATATTGCCAGAGTAAGAGTGAAGGTAGTGATGAAGTGCTGAAAAGATTTCATATGGAAATCAAGCTTTTGGAATGGTGGCTGAAGGAACCTGATGGCAAAGAAAAACTTGCAGAACATGATCCAGAAGAAATTACAGTTACTATGCATGATAGAGATGAAATATTTTTAACATTTATGGAGTTGAATGAATGTTATAAATTTTCAAATAATGATGTAATTGTAGGTATAGAAAACGACATTAATAGATATGATGTCGAAATCATAGAAATCGAGCAGAAGTTATATGGCATTGAGATGGAAGATCAGAAGTAGCGAGGGAGTTATGTCTGTAGGGACATAAAGGAAACAGTGAATCAACAGGATGAAGACGGAAGCAGCCAGTAGTTTGGAACATAATCTATTGAAGTCCAGAAAGTAGATGATGAGAGATTGATGCCTGAAGCATCAAAAGAGACCGACAAGTCTTACCTTTTTAAAACTAATAGTTTGTTGGTGAATGCAGGTACAGTACCAGACGAGAGGGTTGTTCCTATAAAAGCAATCCAAGACTATCATTGTAATCAAGGAGTTATTGACTATTTTCTATTGCAGGAAGTTGAGTATTCAGCTCAGTTGGAGACGAAAGAGTTCGACAAAGAAGTATTACTCTAAATAATTGACGAAAGAAAGTGTTGGAGAAGCCGATGGAATCCGATCGACAGAGTGGACGATGAGTTATCAAATCAAGTTGATACTTAGAAGGACCAGCAGCAGAACAGAGTATGGAATCCTGGAGGGAGCAAGTCATCAGGACTTGTGGCTATCGCATTGTTACAAAAAAGTGACGGACCTCATAGAGATGAGTCTATGGAAACTTCTCTACATGGGGAGTCTGATGCAGGAGCGTCCAAGCCAAATTTTCATTATTCAATTATGTAATAAGGGGGGTGAGATATTTTAATTATTTTATTAATTAAATTGCTTATTTTTAATAAATTAAGAGAAAATTATAAATACGAGGATTTTTTTTAAATATTCTTTAATAATTAAAGGATATGAGTGGAGTGGAATTAGGTAGATACTATAGGGAGTAGGAATTCCATTTACGGGACTTTGTTGAGTCCAAAGCTAGAATAAATTTAAATTAGATTTAAGTTGAGATTTGTGTGGAGGAATTTATGGAGGGAAATAAATTCATTATTTATGTATATATAGGAAGGTTTTGTGAGGATGAGGGACAGCTAAGAGTGAAGTGAGGAGTGCAGAGAATCAGAAAGATGGTTTGAAGGGCTCAGAGCCAAGAGGTTGCCCAATGTAATATTTGGCCTAGGAATTTTTCTGTCTTAATATCAGTATTTTTTTACTGTATGGCTCTCTTTCTCTTTATGCATATTTTGGGCAGCATCTATTGTTATGTTTAATGAAGAATTGAGAATTTTCATGCTGGGTGAAGTAATCTATGTTTATATGCTAGGATTCTGATTTAACCCAGAATCCCTGCATCATCTGTCTGAGGTTTTGCGTTATTATGAAAAATGACAACTGGTAATATTTTGGAAAAAATTTCCCTCTGAGTTTTTATACCATTCTATCCCAACTTTTGATCTTCTACATTTTTTTTCTCCTTCTTTATATTTGTACACCATCCCACCAAAGAGCTGCATGTAGGTCACTACAAAATTAACCTTCTTTTCCTCGTACATTTCTGCATAATCAAATAATTTTCCCATCTCTACGATCTAGCCGATCAATTACTTTGGATTCATGCTTCCTATGCAAGAGGATAAATATGGTTTTGGTTTCATGATAGAACCCAAAACTACTTTAGTAATGTTTTCTTTGGTTGGTTTTTATAATTTTTCTTATATGATTTCTTCTTCCTCCTTAACACTCTCATCTCTAGCATCAGGATCTTTGTGTCGACCAGTCTCCATCACTGCCATTCTTGCTTCCAAATATCACATCACTCTCACCACATCTATGTTGGAAACAACTCTTAGACCTTTTTCTCCTCTTGTGCCTCTTCCAATGCCTATAATATCTCTAGGGGGCATGATTTTATGTTTGTTCCATAATAGACACAAGGTATGATATGATACCACCTAATGAAAATATGGCTTTGATTTGTTGAATTATCTCCCTATAGAAGTTGGTTCTGGTTCACTCTTTGTTGGAAAAAAATTAGCTTTAGCCTTCGAATCCAATCTAATAAGCTTTAAAGTTATCCATTATATCCCTTGGAACCAAACCTTTATCTACAGTTCTCGGGGTCGAGTGCTATGCTCTAGTGCTAATACACTATTTGTGTATGTGTCAAACGATGTCGTGGAAGCAAAGTTTGATTAGTGACAAGAAATACCAATGTGTCCCAACGTTTAAAGCTTGGTGCGCATCTAGGGCGTACCTCTTTGGAGTAGTCTATAATGCGACTTTTTGGAAAATCCGGTAAATGGATTTTTATTCTTTTCTGGTTGATGTGACATTACTCGGAGTTATCACCATCACCAGAGGTCTCTTTCCCGTGGTCTTCCGTCGACTGCCGCTACGCCCTCTAGGATGACTAGTCCCCATAGCATGTCATTCATGTATAGATACATGATCCATGAAATTTGAATTTTAAATTTTTTTAATTCCTGTGCTTTACCTAATATCTGTTTTGATTTTTAGAAGGGGTAGGGGCAGAGGGTATCGTCTTGCTGACATTCGGATGCCCAGACAACCAGCGACTACGCCTGAGTAAAATCAAGAGACCGTGCTTCTACAAAGAATGTGGATTGAATCCAAGCTGACACGTCTTGCAATTCGTGGAATTTCCTGTGCCAAATCCGGGGCGAGGCTAGATTTTAGTTAAAATCCAAGCTGTTGCTCTCAATCCTGTCGATTTTAAGAGACAGAGGCATATTTAGAGGTGCCGATTCTGATTTTGTGGTATTCATTGTTTTGTTTGTGTTTTAACAAAATATACTTAACCAACGATATGTCATTTGATTACCATGTATCTGTATTTTTTTTATTGCTGTGTATTTTTCCATGGCTGGTCTGTTTGACAGGGAACACCGTGCTAGGGGCATGTCAGGGACATCTCCGCTATCAATCAAACAATCTGAGCAGTAGAAAAAACACTGATCTCTATCTACCCAGAGAGATGCAAAGTTTGTTATAAGGGTATGGCATTTTTTGTCATACTAATCATTAAATTGTTTGGTTGAAACCCTAGCTTATCAGTGTTTTGTATTGATGCAGGCAAGGGGGTTGGCCCCTTGCACACCAAAGGACAAGCTTTGCACATAATGGATTCAACACTAGGTGGTCTATAATATCCCGAGGAGCAAGTCGTGAGATGCATTCACATTAGTATTTTATGTGCCCAAGTTGATGCAATAGCAAGGTTTCCCATGTCTTTTATGATCCTTTCATTGAATTCTATCACATTGCCCACCCCTTCCATACCTGGCTTTGTCCGCTTTACACAGAAAAATGAAAGTTTGGCTTTCAATGGAAAGGATGCAACAGTACTATCAAGGACGTCCACAACATCATTATCAAATTTTTTCAATAGTTCTCGCATTCCTTCGGTTTCCATTACTTAGGTGGAAGGCAGATAATCATCTTAAAAAGAAAATGGAGCCAAATTTAAAAGATAATTTTATTTTTTTAATTTCCATGTGCAACGACCGGTTGTTTTCTGTAATCTATTTGGCATTGAGTTTGAATGTCTATCATAACATCATGAAGATTTTCTGCTTTCTCCCATCGAACGTAATTCTTCCCTATAACTCATATTTTAATATTGCGATTTCTCGCCATCCTATTTGCAATACATGTGATAAATTTTAATAATTTGACGATAAGAGTTAAAGCAAAACAATTAGTTTCCTTTCTATTAAAATGTTATTATGAAATTGTATTGATGGTTTATAATTACTATACCAAGAATGGCATTGTCATGTTGTTCAATTGTATGTTTTTTCAATTTTAAAGAGTATATAGATATACTCTCTCGAGTAAATGAATAATGAATTTAATTTAATATAAGTGAAATTTTTATTTAATAAAGAAATTATTATAATTATTTTTATTTTTGTTTTAAATAGGATAAATGTGATTTTGAACTCATATGTTTTAAATTTAAATATAAAATTTAAAATCAATTTACTTGTAATGAATATTATTTTTCTTTATTATATACATATGTAAAATAAGAAAATTAATGTTGTGTTATATTCTATAAAAAATTTAAAAATTAATGATAAAATTAAATTTATATATTTTATTTTAATATTTTTTAAAATATTTTAAGATTTTTTATTAATTTTCATGATTAAATATTTTAATTTTAAATTTATAGAGTTTTAAATATTTTACCACTAATTGAAATTTACTTAATTCTGGTTACAAATTAAATGTTTGGGCAAAATCTTTTCACCAATATTCAATTTAAAGTATTTTTTGTAAAGTAAAAATGAAATTTAAAATTTAAAATTTAATTGAATGAGTAAATCGTGTTTAGCATAATTGCATTTTTATATGTAAAAATGGATTTAATTGTTGATAATATCATGGGCACTTCAGTTGCATAGATTCTATAGTTTAAATTTGTAATTCTAATAATTTTTTGTTTGATTTCAAACAAAATTGACCAACAAATATATCTCAAAATGACCAGCTTGTAGAATAAGAAAACTATTTGAAATGTGTTTTTTTTTTCAATTGCTTTATATAATATAAACATAGTTTAATTTTTTCTCCAAACCATACCTAATATATAAATAGTTTTATAGAAATATTTTATTAACATGGTATTTTAAACATATTATTTATGGACTACATTGTTCACATTGAAATGTTCTTTTTAGTTATTAATATATTTCTAAATCTAGATATGGACAACGAGAACAAAAGTTTTTTCTCAAGGTTTTTTTTCTTTGCTTTCGATTCATGGTTTTATATGGGCTTATTTGTTTTTCATTTCCATCTCCTCACAACTTTTTCTCCCTTTCACTTCCTGCAAGTTCTCAATGTTTTCTTGATCATTTCCTGCCATATAGCGTTACATTAGCATGGAAGAGGAACAACGAGAATTTCCAAGAATATTGATATACTCCTCTATTTTTCATTCTTAAGCCAAGTATGACATGTTAATCACTGGAAGGTCTTCCCATATCTTGTCACATGATCTGAATTGTCCTCCTGCACCACATCTTGATCCTTCTAGCAATCTGTAATCAAGTTTGTGTTTAGATGCACAAACTCTACAGTCAATTGTTGGTATTTAATGGGGATTTCTTGGCTTAATATTTTAAAGATTCCGTATCATTCTGTAGCATAATCACCCATGGGAAGTGAAGGAAGGACATGGAAGAGAGGTTAAGATCTTCAAAATTAGATATGAATGGCAACAAACAAAGTGAAACATAGACCTTCATAAGTTGGAGGAATTAGACACGTGTTTATCCAGGGTGGGGCAGCCAGAATGGAAGAAACTCAGTTGGGCCCTCAAGACTTCGATGCGTGAATTGATACAACCCAAACTCTTGGAGCATCCTTGTGAAGAATTCAGACTTGCAATTACTTATTGTATCATTAAGATCACAGCTTTAACATCACCTCTAATGTCTTACAAAAATGATATCATGAGGGAGATATTGCAGCTGATATTAGAAGCCCTTCAAGGGTTTAACAACAACATATTGCCTACCTTTAGAAGCGGCACAAAATATTAGAACTAGTGGTAGAGTTCATCTTTGGCATGTTCATGTTGAATCTTGAATAGGAGGACTTGGTCTTTCAGGTGTTCCAGAACTTTTACACCAGTAATAAATCAGCTCATCGAAATAGTGTAAAAAAAGCATGAAAAATATTATGTCCTTGTTTTTAGAAGGAGATGTCCTTGTTTTTGGAACTCGGTTACCCTCCAAGAGCGTCTTGTGTTGGTGGTCTAATTCTAAATCGCTCTTGTAGATAAGTGGCCAATCATAAGTCTCGTGCCCATAAGACTTGAGCACAGTGGTTAGCGCCATGATCAGTGGTCGAGTGAGGCAGTCGGCAACATTATTAGTGTTTCCCTTCTTGTACTTGATGTTCAATGAAATTGTTGCAGATATGTGGACCATTTCTGATGGTGATAGTTCTGCAACTTCCCTTGTGTTTGTATGAACTACAGGGGCCAGTGGTCTATGTGGATAATCGTTTCCTTCCAAAAAATGTAATGCTTCCATTTTCGGCAAGCCTGCACAATCGAATACATCTCTTTGTCATAAGTGGGATACTTATGGACTGTGTCGAACAATGTCTCACTGTGATATGCCACTGGATGGCCCTGTTGAGTAAGAACTGCCCCAATAGCATAGTTAAAGGCATATGTCTTGATCTCAAATAGTTGTTCCAAGTCTAGTAATGTGAGCACTGGGGCATAGCAGAGGGAATGTTTCAACTCTTCGAATTTCTTCTATTGAGATTCATACCAAAAGAATTTTTCTTTCGCTACTCCCTTGGTGACTTGACTCAAGGGCCAAGTGATATGAGAGAATCCCAATGTGAACTGGCGGTAGAAATTAGCAAGACCCAGAAAACTGTGGAGATTTGTTAGAGTGGTTGGGGCTAGCCAATCTCGAATGAATTGGATCTTGGTTGGATCTACATGCACCCCCCGCTCATCAATAATGTATTCCAGATATTGAACCTGGGTCATGCCAAAAGTGCACTTCTCCAAATTGGTATGCAACTTGTGTTGTCGCATTGTTTGGATGACCTGTTGGATGTGGTGGAGGTGCTCTTCTAAAGTCTGGCTAAAGATCAGGATATCATCCAGGTATACTACTACAAATAAGTTGGTGAATGACTGCAAGATGTCATCCATGAGCCTCATGAAGGTTGTAGGAGCATTCGTCAACCTGAAAGGCATGACCATCCATTCGAACATGCCCTCCTTTTCTTCAAAGGAAAACTTCCACACATCAGAGGGTTTGATTGCTACTTGGTGATACGGACTTCAAGTCGATCTTGCTAAAATATTTTTCCCCCTTGAGTTGGTCCATAATGTCATTAATCCATGGGATCGGGTACCTATTCCAGACAATGATCTTGTTCAGTGCCTGATAGTCAATACAGAGTATCCAAGCCCCATCCTTCTTCTACACCAACACGATTGGGCTCCCACAGGGTGATGAACTCGGCTGGATGTGACCTTTCTACAACATCCCCTGAATATGCCTCTTGATTTAATCATTCTCTAGAACAAAGCCCCGATCGATTGGTCCATTAGGAAGCATGTCACCTAGGTTAAGATCTATGGGGACCTTGTCCATTTGTTGTTGTCGTCTAGAGGAGCCCTGTCTAGAGGTCGTGGCCATAGTCTTCTTCTTTCCATGAAGGTGGATCATCAGGACAACAAATTTCCCAGTTTTGGAAATGAGCTTACTGCATTGTTTTGCAGTAAGCAAAGAGATGGCGGCAAGCGGTGCGACCTTCGGTATCATGTACAACTTATTTCCAAAAGTAACAATAATAACGTGAGGTCGGGACTCATATACAACATGTCGCTTCCACATGTATGGTTTGCCTAATTATACATCACAAACATCAAGAGGGTCAATGTCACATAATACCTCATCCGTGAAGGGCTTGATGTTGTAGGGAAGGCGACATTGCTAGCTGACGTGGAGATCCTGCCCTTGGTAAAGCCACCCAATGGTGTACAGTATTGGGTATGTTGTGGTCAAAAATCTCAACCACTTCATGACCTTTATTGAAATGAGGTTCTTTTGGCTCCCGCTATCAATAATGAACTATAGTGGGGAACCCTTTACCCACATCTAAGAATCAAAGAGGCACTCCTCCTCCTCTAGATCTTCTGGTTCCTCCTTCTAGATCTTCATGGTGGCAATGGTGGTGTTGGGCTCCACATAGATAATTTTCTTCCCTTTTTCACTCCCCTTGTCAGGTTCTGATTCACAGTCAGAGCATGCATTCGATTCAGAAGCATTCATCTTGGCCACCAGTGACTACTTGGCCTGACACTCACTTGTGTTGTGAGTGGAGCTCTTATGGAACTCACACCACTTTCCCATGTCCTTCTTTGGCTTCGCGGTATTGTTCTTTTCTTGCGGCTTTGGCAAGTTATCCTGGGTTGCCCTGCCTTGGCTTTGTCCTTTGTTTTGTGGTTTGGGGGCACCTTTCCCTTGCTTCTGATTTGCAAATCCAAAGTCTCACTTCTTCTGTTTGAACTCCTTCTCAATCTTGGCAGCATAGTAGTATGATGCACCAAGAGAAGAGATGTCGAGGAACTCCATTTCATCCTAAATGTATATGTGTAGATAGTTGTGGTACTTTAGCGCCAAATGTTTCTCCAAATATTTGATACCCAATTATGTGCATTGGGTATGAAACAAATTCGTCAGCTCATGTACATCTTGATCCCTTTGCTGTTGCAACATAGTCCATTATATGTACTTGTCCTCATAGCTTCCCAGGAGATAATATTATTCCTTGATGGCATCTCAGAAATAATTCCAAGTGGGTGTGGCCGAAAACACAAATGGTTCCATCTTGTATTTTTTCTCACAGTAGGTTTCCCACCAATCCTTGACATGGGGGGCAGATTTAAGGAGTGAAAAAGTAATCTTTTCCCGGTTGGAAAAGTCATGAACCGATAAATACCCTTCTAATATATTCGACCATCTATCTACAACGTCTATATCTATTTGGACCTCAAATATGGGAATGTGAAAGTTTACTTGTACCTTAAAAGGAGTTACGATTTTAGAGTGGCTTTTGGATGCAGATGCATCGCAGGCGGGTAGTCATTGAAGAATCTAAGAAAATTTATCCATCATCATGTTCATTTGTTTCTCGAGGGCCTCCTCGAGCAATATTTTGATAGGGTCTCTTGCTCCTTTGTCTTTCTTTTCGCCCCCCATGGGTGGCCTGTAGGGTTTATGAGACTGATCTTGCAAAGGTTCAACCAGATCGAGCCCTAACTCCTTATACCCCGGCCTTGTTGGGGACATGCAACGAAGGATCGAGAAAGAGCAGACTGCTCTGATACCACTAATCTGGACTTACGTAGGAAGACAATAAAATACATAAATATGCATAAATGCAAAGATGCACTAGAAATAAGACTAAATTTCATTAATATCTCATAACTAAAATATGGTTACAGGAAGAATGGAAATAAACTAGCTAAGGCACTAGTATCTTATCTCTGAGAAGAGATGTGGCGGCTACCTGCCTCTAAATTGTGTTACAATGAGGCTCGAAGGCCTATTTATTATTGAGAAACAATGGAAAAACCTAAACATCCAAAAACCTAACTGTAGGAGATGAAACACCAGACTATGGGCCCCGTCGAGGTAAATTGGTACACCAATTTCCCGCGGTTGTAAATTTGGCATACTATCTTCGTTTGATGCACATGATACATCCTTAGAAATATCTATCCAAGGACTACAACTGCTAATAGTGAATATCGAGTCTAGAAGTCTCGTATTTTCCAGACCTTTCATGCCCAAAAAACGTCATTTAGGGCCTCAAAATGGCTCTGGAAGTTGAGGACTTGAAAAACTACCAAAAATAGTAAATTGTACTAGAATTAAGGAAAATGAAAAACTGAAAGAAACAATGGTGGGGTCCAAGTGGAATAGGTGGGTGGCCACCAATATCCACCTGGATCAACTAAGTGGATGCAATAATTGTTATAGGTCAAGATGGTTGACCAAGATGATTGTGATGTTGGGGATTATGATATTAATGATGATTCTTATGTTAGTCTTGATCCTTCCTTATAGAATCTTTGCACTTGAGAACAACATGATAAGTCATTATAGAGACCTCCCTAGTTAAGAGGGTGTTGAATTTTGTAACTATGGTCAATTTTCATAGTGTAATTTATGTTTATATATTTATTTTTAAGCATGTTCTTCATGGTGAGGTCAAAATAAAATTTTTGTAAAGAATGTTCTTCATGCTCATTCCGAAAGAAGAAAATTTGAAATTTAAATTTATAAATTTTGGCTCCATTGAATCCTAGTCGGACTCCTCCTAGTGAAGCTGACCCTTTTAAGTGATCGAGTTCCCTTGTACTCCTCCCCAAGCACACATTTGGGCATTGTTCCTACTTGCATGTGACTTAGTGGTTATCGGCTATCGAGTCACACTCCTATAGGTAGCTCCTATAGTGGGAGTTCTTTCGACGTCCCTGATCCTGATAACAAGATGACACTTGTTGGAGAAAATCTCGTTTATCGATATGTCACTCAACGGGATTGCTTTGTGCTCCCTCGCCTAATGCTCACCACAACCTTAACACTTCACTCGTGGGTAGTGGAAGTAATGGAAATTGATGGGAAATATTCTTGTCTATTATGCCCATTAGTTGTCGGGACTACAAAACTCCTGTCAGTGCTCGTAGTTGCCATAGTTTGGGAACAATGCTTGACAACACTGTGGGGAGTTTCCCCAACCCATAGTCTTGATTAGTTCAAGTGGTCAGTCGAGCCATAGTTGTGACTTTGGGCGAATGAAGGGATTAGCGACGAAGGATGAGTCAATGCCACCCAAGTGTGAATAGAGGAGATAGGGGAAAATATTAAGCGAAGATATCCCCATTAAATACCAACAATTGATTGCAGAGTTTGTGCATCTAAACACAAACTTGATTGCAGATTGTTGGAAGGATCGAGATGTGGTGTGGGAGGACAAGTCAAAGCATGTGACAAGATATGGGAAGACCTCCCCGTGATTAACACATCATACTTGGCTTGGGAATGAAAAATAAGAGAGTGTATCAAGCTTTCTGAAAATTCTCGTTGTTTCTCTTCCATGCTAATGTAATGCTATATGGCAAGCGACACAACAGGTCATATGATCAAGAAAACATCCATAAGTTGCACGAAGTTAAAGGGAGAAAAAGTTGCAAGGAGATGGAAATGAAAAACAAATAAGCCCATATAAAACCATGAATTGAAAGAAAATAAAAAAACCTTGAGAAAAACCTTTTGTTCTCGTCGTCCATATCCATATTTAGAAATATTTTAATAACTAACAAGAACATTTCAATGTGGACAATGTGGTCCATAAATAAAATATTTAAATGACCATGTTAACAAAATATTTCTATGAAACTATTTATATATTATTTATGGTTTGGTGAAAAAATTAAACTATGTATATATTATATAAAGCAATTGAAAAAAAAACACATTTCAAATAGTTTTCTTATTCTACAATTTGGTCATTTTAGGATATATTTGTTGGTCAATTTTGTTTGAAATCAAACAAAAATTTATTGGAATTACAAATTTAAACCATGTAATCTATGCAATTGAAGTACCCATGATATTATCAACAATTAAATTCATTTTTACATATAAAAATGCAATTATGCTAAACACACTTTACTCATTCAATTAAATTTTAAATTTAAAAGTTCATTTTTACTTTACAAAAAGACTTTAAATTGAATATTGGAAAAGATATTGACCAAACATTTAGCTTGTAGCTATAATAAGAATTAGGTAAATTTAAATTAATAATAAAATATTTAAAACTCTATAAATTTAAAATTAAAATAATTAATCATAAAAATTAATAAAAAATCTTAAAATATTTTAAAATATAGTAAAATAAATATATAAATTTAATTTTATTATTAATTTCTAAATTTTTTTTATAAAATATAACTCGACATTAATTTTTTTATTTTACATATGTATATAATAAAGAAAAATAATATTTATTAAAAGTAAATTGATTTTAAATTTTATATTTATATTTAAAGAATTCGATGAAAGCGTTATAAAAGACATGGGAAACCTTGCTATTGCATCAGCTTGGGCACATAAAAGACCAATGTGAATGCATCTCACGACTTGCTCCTTGGGACACAATAGACCACCTACTGTTGAATCCATTATGTGCAAAGCTTGTCCTCTCATGTGCAACCCCCTTGCCTTACATCAATACAAAACACTAATGAGCTAGGGTTTCGACCAGGAAATTTAATGATTAGTATGACGAAAAATACCATACCCTTGTAACAAACTTTGCATCTCTCTGGGTAGATTGAGATCAATGTTTTTTCTACTGCTCAGATTGTTTGATTGATAGCGGAGATGTCCCTGACATGCCCCTGGCATGGTGTTCCCTATCAAACAGACCAGCCATGGAAAAATACACAGCAATAAAAAGGGTACAGATACATGGTAATCGAATGACATATTGTTGGTTAAGTATATTTTGTTAAAACACAAACAAAACACTGAAAACCACAAAATCAGAATCGGCACCTCTGAATATGCCTCTGTCTCTTAAAATCGACAGGATTGAGAGCGACAGCTCGGATTTTAACTAAAATCTGGCCTAGCCCCGGATTTGGCACAGGAAATTCCACGAATTGCAAGACGTGTCAGATTGGATTCGATCCACATTCTTTGTACAAGCACGGTGTCTTGATTTTACTCAGGCGTAGTCGCTGGTTGTCTGGGCATCCGAATGTTGGCAAGACGATACCCTCTGCCCCTGCACCTGCTGAAAATCAAAACAGGTTTGAGGTAAAGCGTGGGAATTAAAAAAATTTAAAATTCAAATTTCATGGATCATGTATCCATACATGAATGACATGCTATGGGGACTAGACAGCCTGGACAGCGTAGCGGCGGTCGACGGATGGCCACGAGAAAGAGACCTCTGGTGACGGCGATAACTCCGAGTAATGTCACATCAACCAGAAAAGAATAAAAATATGTTTGCCGGATTTTCCAAAAAGTCGCATTATAGACTACTCCTACCTCTTTGTATCACCGAGTTCAGGAGTGGCTGGGTGGGCTCCACCCATCCTTTTTAACCCACCGAGATGATGTGTCTCGGTACCACTCTACCAATCGCGTAGACATGGTTTTCACTCTTCTCTTCAACTAATGATTTATGGCTCGTTTCAATGAGCTTTTCACTTCATTTTTGCGACAAGAGTGAAGTCTCCGACGAATTCCTTCCGGGCGATCCCCAGTTACCACGATCTGATGTTGAGTTGGCCTGACACGCCACTGTCCAGTCACTTAGAACTGGATTCCAATGGTTCTTCCAGGTTTTCCTCTCCAGAATCAGATGGCTCGACACTTGCTTCCCAATCCCATAGAACAGGGTTCTAAACGAGCCCAACAGGGTCTTGCTTCTGGGATTATTTGTCCCAGACGACAAAGATTTTTTTTTTTACCCCGCTCTTGTCAACTGACAATATTCCAGAGTGGATTGAAACTTTGTCTAAGTGTTAGCCTCACCGTGTGAAGCCCGACGGTGACTCCACACCACTGTTCTATCTCTTGTGTTTTGTGAAGCCTCTTCATCGGTTCGATATCATACTCAATGGATGTTAAGCCTTCTTCGGCCTTTTTGCAATGCCTCGAAATACACTCAGGAGTACTAAGGGCTATATCCTTCCGCACAAAAAACCACATAAACAAGAAATAAAACACACAATGTAGGTACATAATAAAGGAAACATTTACAAAGTCCTGGTTGCAATGTAAAGGCTCTTCGAGACAGAAATTTCCACACGAAAAAACCCGCACACCACTCTCTTCCTTTATCGAATATATGATTATTACATTCATTCAATTACTCTCCTTAAAAATAGGATCAGAGGATTAATTTAGATACCAAATTTATTCGAAACTAGAACCACTACAACATCTTGACTAATTTGGAGAATTACATAACAAATTAAAAAAAAAATATTAGTCTACAAATCTACTCTTTGAGGAACCAACTCCTATTAGTAAAATATTTTAACCTGTTGGTGAGAAGAGATTGAGAATTCCCCTGCATCAGTTTCTAATGCAATATTGAACTATATATATAGGGAAATATATTTTGACCGAATTACTTGGATCCATAGTCCTTTTCCCTGTAAAATCCTCTAAACAATTTTTTCAACGAGAAATTTTGAGAAGAAAAAAGGAGTTTTGAGACTTTATCTTGCACTAGCCTCTCAAATGACTAATTTTTTCACCACGCCAAAAGAAATCCTTTCCTTTTTTCGGTTCCCTAACCTTATAAATTTGTATCATGCTTTCCAAAAGGTATTGAAAACACCTTTTAAAAGCCAAGTTAGGTAAATCCAATATATTGGTATTGATTTCAATTCAACGTTTACAATAAGTAGTATACAACATTAGGAAAGCCATTAATTGCAACAAGTATTTAGTCTATTTTGCACCAAGTTTAGCACCACGTGGTGCACTGGGTTTTGCATGAGGTTTTGCACCAAGTTTGTACAAAGTCTTGCACCACCCTTTGCACAAATTTTTGTTCCATGTTTTGCGTCAAGTTTGGCATTTAATTTTTCTTTAACCTACTTTTGCATCCTCTATTGCATCCACTTTTTTGTGCCTACAAGTGCATCAACTTTTGAATCATTTTTTTCATCCTCTTTTGCAACATTTTTTGTATCCTTTTTTGCATCTCTGTTTGTACCAAGTTTGGTGTCAAAGTTTGTGTCTAGTTTTGAATATAGTTTTGTTGCATCTAATCTTGCATCTTGTATTGCATCCACATTTGCATCCTCTTTTGTATCCATTATTATGTCCACTATTGCATCCACTTTTGTTGTGCCATAATTTGTGCCTAGTTTGGAACCTACCTTTGCACCTACTTTTTCTTCTAATTTTGCATCCACATTTGTATCCTCATTTGCATCTATATTTGCATCTATTTTTGCATCCCTTTTTTTTAATCCATTTTTTAATCAAGTTTTGCACTAGGTTTTAAGTCTCATTTTGTATCTACTTTTGCCTCAATATCTGTTGCATCCACTATTGCACCCATGTCTACGCCCACTTTTGTATCCCTTTTTGAATTTTATCTTGCATTAAATTTTGCTTCTTTTTTTGCACCTATCATTGAACCCACTTTTTTTTTGCCACAATTTGTGCCATGTTTTGTACCTATTGTTGAACCCATGTTTGTTTCCACTTTCGCATCCACGTTTGCATCCTATTTTGCATCCAAATTTGTGTCAAATATTGCATCTATTTTTTCATCTACTTTTGAGTTAGATTTATGCATCGGGTTTTGTATATTGTTTTGGATCCACTTTTGCATCTTTTTTTTCATCCAATATTGTACTCACATTTGTCTCCACTTTGGCATCCCTTTTTGCATCTTTTTTTCCATCCAAGTTTTTATTTTCTTTTTATGTATCCACTTTTGAAATCACATTTGTTAAGCCACAATTTGTACCATGTTTTTCATTTTCCATTGCACCCACATTTTCTTCCACTTTTGCATCCCCATTTGAATCATATTTCGTGTCCAAGTTTTCATCAAATATTGTATATGTTTTTGCATCCAATTTAATGTCAGCTTGTGCATCTAATTTTGCACCAACTTTTGCATGTACTTCTATCACATCCACTTTTGCATCTATTTTGTGTCCACTATTTCACCCATGTTTGTGTGCATGTTTACATTCTTTTTTACATCTTATTATGCATCCAAGTTTGCATCATTTTTTCTTCCAAGTTTGTGTCCATTGTTGCATCCACTTTTGTTTCACCACAATTTGTGCCAAGTTTTGCACCTACTATTGCACCCATTTTTGCTTCCACCTCTGAATCCACATTTGCATCCAAATTTGATTTGACTATTGATCTATTTTTCATCTCATTGTCAAGTTTACCATTTAATCACATAGCATAATGGTCACAAGCACATCCCCATTAGGAGGATGACCTACATTGCCTCCTTATAGAGGTCAAATATTTGCAACAATCATGTTTTGGCATTGTTGTTGTGGGAAACAGTTCTTCAACACAATAGGTTGTGTGGCAATATTTCACTAAGTAATTTTCTCATTGGCCTCGTCCAAATGTATACAATGATGTGTTATATGGCCCCTACCAAAAATATTACATGCAGAATTTAGCTTCCACTCTCTCTTGCCTCAACATTGGGGTTTGGAGCTTATGGTTCTTTCTTCTGATTCAAAGTAGTTTTATTATTCTTATTCTTTTTACCACTTGTTTTTTATTGTCTACCTAGCCCTATGGACTGAACCAAGTTAATTTTGGTAGTTTGGGAAAAAAAAATAGCAGTCTCGACTGCAAGTGCAGTCAATGCAGGAATATGAGAAATAACTAACTAGTTTAACCTCCCAGCCAAATGAATATAACCCATTATTTAAACTTAGAATAATTTGGTTCTTCCACTATTATTTGTTATTTTATATTGCCCGATGCATATCCTGTATATGGAGGAAGGCCCAAACGATGTTCAATTTGATTCAAGTGTTTCTCTAAGTTCTTCATGGAAAGTTGTAACTCATCCAACACGAGGAAGACTTCCTCCTTGGCCTCATTGTGATCCAACAATACACTACCTAATATAATTTTCAAATACTAGTATATATCAATAATATACATGTATTAGTTGTATATTCCTCTAGTGTGTGTTGTTTTAAGCACCTAATACGCTACCTCTCCAACCACTTTGATATCTATCAATCATATGTGCTTTCCTATAATGCCATGTTTCGTTGTCAATTTTTTTTCATGAATATTAAGTGAGTGTGGATGAAATACAGAAGTGTTGAATTTTAATCTTTATATTAGGATAATAACCCTCCTTATTTTATGTAGTGGGCCACTCCTCATTGGCTTTGAGTGCATCAACGATGTATTATAAGCTTGAATCAATGATACCGAAAACTTCTTAAATATGAAATTTTTCTCAAGAGATGGAATTGAAGGGTAGTGGAAGCAAAGGAGAAGAGGAACTTGGGAGACGAGGGATTTTCTCAAAGATGGATTCAGAGAAGAACTTAAGGAGAAATACCATTCCTGACTTGAAAATTAAATCCAAAGTGAAGGATAAACCCATCCAAACATGACTATAATAGTCTAAGTGAGGATTTGATAATTGACACAACCAAAAAGAAAAGGGAAAACAATGTAACCAATTCCCAGGGGGTACATTAGCAGAGAACAATATAAATAAAGCAAACAAAAAAGTGAATAAAATTATCCACTATACAGAGTTAAAGTAGTATCCCTAGAGGAAACCTCCCATGGCATTATTATAGTTGAAGAAAAATAACCCATGAATTCTAATAATTGACCACATTAAAAGGATTTGTAGCTTGGATTAACATCTTCCTCATGCAAATTATGAAAGATTCTAAGAGAAAATGACCACACCTACAAATCATCGGTGTTCTACTTAAGCATGCAGGCTAAGAATTAAACCAATGGTGGCTCTAGAAATACACATCCAAATATCAAAACTAATATTAATTTCAAATTAGTTGCAACCATTAAACCAATACTAGTTCCATAGGGATCTAACTTGAAATTGGAGTGATGTCAAATGATCCTCCATGCACTTCATGATGTCTTGTTAATGACAATGGGGAGGGTGGATGTCCACATCCTCATCTGTGAGCGCTTGATGAGACTATGGTCGTGCACTCTCCCACCTAACATGTCGTAGTCACTCCATCAAGGGAAGATTCATATTTGTAAGTATGACATTTCAAAACTTTATATATGAATTTAGTTAATAAAAATATAATAACCTAATACTTACAATAAACTCTTTTTCTAAGCATGTGCACACTCCCTCTCTATATATATTCTATGCTATGTGTATTACATTAAAAAATTAAATAAAAATAATGACAAAACATGTCTAAAAGTATTCCCTTTACATGTATGTAGTTATATGTATTATGAGAATTATAATAAAATTAATAATTTAAATTTTTAAAGATAGATATGTTAAATTTATATATAATATAAATATTTCAAAATGTTGACTCATACAAAAATGGATGCGATGAATCCGGAATATATCTCTACACACAATATAAATAGTATTATAAAGAACAAGCATATGTCCATCTTAATTACGAATCTATTAAGTGCTGAGAGGGATCACATCTTTCGACATTTTCTCAAAATTTTCACTCATAATGAGTTTTCATCTCGAGATATTCATTCCCTTTCAGTATTTGATAAAGCCAACACATAGTCATCTTAATTAAAAATCTATCAAGTTTCGAAAGGGATCAAATCTCTCAAGGTGCAAATATTTTCTTAATTTTTGCACTAAAAAATAGGTTTACATCACTAGAAAATCAATCCTTCTCTATGCTTGGTAGATTCAGACTAAAGATACATATTTTAACCAATACAATATCTTTCTGTATTTTACAAATTTAGAATAAACTAAATTAATATTAATTTTAGCTTACTCTACTTCTATATTTTAGGAAAATATAATATACCTTCAACCTAAATTAACATATATATTTTTATTTTAGAGAATGATAATGTACCTTCAGCCGAAAGTAATATAGATTTTCATATTTATGAAATATATGTGTTGAAAAATAATGTAGACATCGAAATTAAATATTAATATAATCCAGAGTTATATTGAATTCTTCGAGATTAATCACAACAATATTTTTGGGGTCAACATTTCGAACTCGTCCTCATGACATAGATGAAGGACCTAATCTAACAAGAAATAATTAATGGGGAGATTCTTAGAAAATTAAAATAAACATTAATAAATCAAAAACTAATGAAATAAAAAATTCTATTTAAAGATATAAAAACATAAAAATAATAAAAACAACATAAGGAAAAATATAAGTATTTAAAAATATAAAAATTTATAAATATGAATATATTATAAGTATATTATTATAAGTTAATATTTTATTTTTATGTCAAGATTCTATTAATTCATAAAAAAGGAGGTACATTAGTAGAAAAATGCAGGTACTCTCACCCCGACCAAGTTTGTTGACTACCATGATCAACATATGGCAAAGAAAAAAAAATAAAACTAAAGACATTGTCCATAACTTAGGAGCCCACAAGCACTAGAAAACACATAAAATAAGTAAAACAATTGTTACCATATTAGTGATCTGAAGTAATAGAATATGGGTTTTTCGGATCTGTCCCAGGAGGAGGAGGAGGAAGGCGGAAGGAACACTAGTCGTGCTCTTCAAAGTGGGTCATCCATGAATCTAGCTTCTCCACCTTCTTGGATAATATATTTTGGTCTCTAAAGACTAGCACGAATCGCTATCATACATGGCACTAGAAGTAAAGCATCTTGTTTAATGTGCCAATATGATTTTCATGCTTGTTGGGCAGCGTCCCCTAAGGTCTAAGTTTTGGTCAAAGATCCGCATTTTGAGGAGTGAAGTGCACTTCAAGAAAATGTTTAAGAGTCGTAGCGTCTTTGGGGCAGGTCAAACCCCTTATTTTGTAAAGGGATTTGGATTATTTTGTACGTTATGAGCTCCACCCATTGTTTTTGGACCATGGTATTTTAAGAAGGAAACACTATATAAGGAGATGCCTTAGTGAGTCTATGGATATCCTTTGATTATATTATGCTAGATCTGAGTTTTAAAGTCATATATTTATGTGTTTTCAATGAAGGGGAAGGCTCTTGCAGCTGTGTGTGCAAAGACCTTTTTATATATCCAGTTGTGTGCTCAAGGCAAGAAGGATTGTAATTGGAGGATCTTACTTATTTAAGAACGACTTGAAAGCATATGTGTGTATTTTTTTATGTATTTTTCATGTTGTATGTTTATAAGTTTTTCATGCATGATTAGGTTTCATTTATGTATATTTACTCAATAAATTCATTGCAAAGATTAGATTGTTGTGTTATGTGATGAATAATGCATGTTAAAGTAGAAAGGTGTAGTGAACATGAAGAATAACTAAGTTATTGAACATCATCACTTGTAGTAAGTTTACTAGTTCAACAAAGCTCTAATTGAGCCCTAAGTAGAAATAAGCCCTAAATCCACACTCCATAGTCCCTATGGATGCAGAAACATGTTTCTAGCATCCCTAATATTGCCTCGAGTCAGAATGTTGTCTGCGCAACAGATCGTTACTGAAAGGGCCAATAATAGAGGGTTTTGATCTAGGTGGATTTTGATGGATATCTGCCTATTCCACTTGGACCCCGACCATTTTTTTCTTTCATTTTTTCAGTTTCCTTAATTGTAGCACAATTTACTATTTTGGAAACTTTTCGAGTCCCAAATTTCCGGAGCCGTTTTGAGGCCCTAAACGATGTTTTTTGGGCATCAAACCTCTAGCTAAAATGAGTCCATTATAGACTTGAAATTCTTGTTAGTAGTTGCAGTCCTCGGATAGATATTTCTAACAATGTCTCATGTGCATCAAATGGAGATAATATGCAAAATTTATGACCCCGAGAAATTGATGTACCAATTTACCCCAACGGGGCCAATATTCTGGTGTTTCATCTCCTAGGGTTAGGTTTTTGGATATTTAAGGTTTTAAATTGTTTCTCAGTAATATATAGGCCTTCGAGCCTCATTGTACATAGATTTCAGAGGCCTGTAGCCACCACATCTCTTCTCTGAGATAAGCTACTAGCGCCCTAGCTGGTTTATTTCCATTATGTCAATAAAAAAATATCAATTATTTGATATTAATGAAATGAAGTGTTATTTCAGCTGCATATTTGTATTTATGGTTATATGTGTGTTATGTTGTGTTCTTGCATAGATTCGGATCAGTGGTATCACAGCAGTTTTCTCTTTCTCCATCCTTATTTGCATGTCCCCAACGATGTTAGGGTATAAGGAGTTAGGGTTTGATCTAGCTAAACTTTTGCAAGATTAGCCTCACAAACCCCAAAGGCCGCCCATGGGGGGCGCAAAGAAATATGAGGGAGCAGGATATCCTATCAAAATATTGCTCAAGGAGGCCCTTGAAAAAAAAAATGAATGCGATGATGGATAACTTCGCCCAGATCCTTCAATGACTGCCCACTAGAAGTGCATCTACATCCAACAACCATTCTGGAGGTGCAACCCCTTTTAAGGTACAAGTAAACTTCGAAATTCCAATATTTTATGGAAAAATAGATGCATATGTCATAGATTTATGGATGAATCTATTAGAAGCATATTTCTCAGTTCATGACATTTTTGACTGGGAGAAGATTGTTTTTTCATTGCTCAAAGTAGCCCCCCATGTCAAGGACTAGTGGGAAATCTACTGTGAGAAAAAGGACGAGGGGGAACCCTCTCTGTTCTCAGTCGTACCCAGTTGGAATTCATTTCGCGATGCCATCAGGGAACAATATTATCCCATGGGGAGCTACTGGGACAAGTACATACAATGGACTATGCTGCGGTAGCAAAGGGATCAAGATGTGCATGAGCTGACGATTCTATTCCATACTCTGCGCACAAAGTTGGGTATCAAAGAATCAGAGAAACATTTGGTGCTGAAGTACCGCATTTTTCTGCATAGATACATTCAGAAGGAAATGGATTTTCTTGACATCTCCTCGCTCAGTACAACATACTGACATGCTGTCAAGATTGAGCATAAATTCAAATAGAAGAAGCGAGACTTTGGATCTGTGAATCAAAAGAAGGAAAAAGGTGCCCCAAACCGCAGAACAAAGGACAAAGCCAAGGCATGGTGGCTCAAGACAACCTGCCAAAGCCACAAGAAAATAATAACACCGTGAAGTTGAAGAAGGACACGGGAAAGTGGTGTGAGTTCCATAAGAGCTCCATTTACAACACAAGTGAGTGTCGGGTCAAGCAGTCACTAATGGCCGACATGAAGCCTTTTGAATTAGATGCATGATACGACATTGATTTAGAACCCGAGAATGGGAATGAAATAGGGAAGAATATTATCGATGCGGAGTCCAACACCACCGTTTCCACCACGAAGATCCAAAACGAAGAGTCGTAAGATCCAGAGGAGGAGGAGCGTCTCTTCCACTCCCAGATGTTGGTAAAGGGTTCCCCGCTATAGCTCATTGTCAACAGTGGGAGCCAAAAGAACCTCATTTCAGTAGAGGTCATGAAGCGGTCGGGATTTCTGACAACAACACACCCACAGTTGTACATCATTGGGTGGCTTCACCAAGGACAGGATCTCTACGTCAACCAGCAATGTCACCTTCTCTAAAGCATCAAGCCCTTCACCAATGGGGTATTATGTGACATTTATCCTCTTGATGTTTGTGATGCATTATTAGGCCAACCATACTTGTGAAAGAGACATGTTGTGTATGAGTCCTGACCTCGCGCTATTATTGTTACTTTGGGAAATAAATTGTATAGGATACCAGAGGTACCATTGCCTCCCACTATCTCTTTGGTTACATCAAAAAAAATGTGGTAAGATCATTTCGAAAACCAGAAAATTTGTTTTCCTCATGATACGCCCTTAGGGAAAAAATATTACTCTGGCCACGACCTCTAGACAGGGCTCTTCCGCATGACGACAACAAATGGACTAGGTCTTGGAAGAGTACTGGGACATCTTCACCTCACCTAGAGGGGTGCTTCTGCACTGTCAAATCAAGCACCCCATCGATCTGACCCCGGGACAAGAACGATGAAATCAAGTGGTAGATTCAAGAGTTGTTGCATAAAGGTCACATCCAACCATGTTCTTCACCCCGTGGGAGCCCAATCGTGCTAATGCAGAAGAAGGATGGGACTTTGAGACTTTTTAATGAAGGCAGAGTTCAGGATAACATCAAACCACACTCAGTCTAGTAGCTAGCCCTGCCAGATCAGGAGAGGGCTCTCTCCAGGTCAATCTCAGCAAAGATAATTAATAGGGCTTGATATGACTTGAAATAAATGCTGATTTTAGGCTAGGTATATAAGTAGGAGGGTTTTATTTTGATTTTGGGGGTTTTTGTTGGAATCAAAGGGAAAGGCAGTTTTGGGTTCGAGGATGAGGCCTAGTTTTCGCAGAGTTCTGATTGGGACAAGGAAGGAAATTGTTTTGATGCTTTGAATTGAATGGATGGATGGTTTAGACTGGTGAGGAGCTGAAGAGGGAAAGAGGCTTTCAAGGATCCTCTTCAAATAGATGAAAACATGAAAAATTAAACAAAATTTCAAGGCAGAGCACAGTAATCTAATGAATTCTACCTTTGTCACTCATTTGTTTAATTTAAGAAGATAAGAGAAGGGAAATGATACACATAAACATCAGTGAACTTAAAATCACATAGAGAAACACACCATCAAAACACAGAGCCACATGGATCCCAAAGAGTGCTGCAAACCCTGATCTATTCCTTTGCCAAAATTGCAGAGATGAAATGTACAATGAAGTGCCAAGCAATCCCAAGTGTCCAACCCTGAAAATGACTGATCAATTACATGATATAGACAAGCCTAACTCATTCCCATGCCTCTAGGGGTCGAGCTCATCATTCTAGGAGCTATTTCAACCATATCTAAACTAGGAACTGAAAAATAAGCAATGAAACAACTTGCCTCTATATGATAGGAAACTGATTCATTCACTTAAATTTCACCTTTTGGTGAATGAATCTACTAGAATGAGTAAAAATGTGCCAAAATTACATCAAAATCATGAATTTACATAAAGGTACATCAAGAGTTACATGAAAAAGTAAAACTAGTTAAAAATAGGCAAAATTCTGAGCTGCTGAGTGAAAAATAGGCCAAATTTCCCTATGCCTCGTGCCTGAAATATTTATGCATAGCACAACTTTGAGGCTAATTTGAGGGCCTTCCCGAAGTCCAAATTGAGTGCATGATAGCTCGTTGGAAAGCCCTACCTGTCTACTTTCCAACCCGGGTGGAATTTATGGATTTGGTTGTCATTTTCCCCTCCAAAAATCAAATCTCCCAACACTGCTTCTTGTGTGTGCAAAAGGTAGCAAAAAGGCCATTTTTAGGGTGTTTTTGACCCTTTAGGCAACCCAGAACTTGATGAAATCCTTAGGTAATCCATAGGCATGCATAAATTTTGATGAAAAATATATAACTGCAAAAATTTTCTTCCAGAAGAGTTTCCAATTATAAGCACGCGCCAAGTGGCGCTACGCGTCAGGCAGGAAAATCTGTTTTGAGACCAAAAAATTCAAAATTGACAAAATTTTTCCCAAATTTCTTGCAATTTGGGCTGAATATCCCTCATCAAGTACTATGCTAGGCCAAAGAAGCTTCGGCCAAAATTTGGAGTTTATCATGCCTTTTGCGACGCTTCAGTGCCCTCCTTAACTTTGCCTTAAGAATTTTCATTCTCGCCTTGCCAACATGATTGCGCGCCCAATAATGGTTCTTCATGGGCCACAACATGTTCTTCTCCCTATTTTCCTTTTCCAAGAGCTTCTTCAAATGGATATTGACTCTTTCGAGCCAAGTCTCTTGATCAACCTCTATCTCTTGCTGAATGGGTGTCATCTCGGTTGGGCTTCTTTGGACAGCCTGCTTGTTCTCACGGATGTTTTGCAACTCCATGACTGTATGTTAATCCTCCAACTATTTGTTTAGCTACTCCAATTATTTGATCACCCATTGGGCCCTCTGTAACTTGACGGTCAAGGTCTCTATCTCCGCCTTCTGCTCCTGAATGGTCTCTCTCAACTTTGAGCTTGGAGAGCTCAAATCCTCGTCAATGAGTATGAAATCAGTATCATGGCCTCCTGAAGGGCCCTCATCCTACATAGGCCTCTTTCCTCTATCATGTACCTATTGCTACGCTATTGATGATGGAAACGAGACCCCTTCCACCCCAGGTGGAGATAATACTCGTCGGGCTGCTGCAAATAATCCTCTCGTGCATCTCCGATAAGTGACATATGTCGGCACACTAATAGTCTCTTCCTCCTGATCTCATACTGATGTGAGGGTTCACCTACATCATGAACAACCACCAGAGGAACTTGAGGAGCTTTGAAGAACTCATGGGAAATGAAATCCTCCCATGAAACACCCTGCAATCCAAGCTGATGTACAACAATGATCTTGATGAGTGCATAGTGATAAATATTGTTGTGTTGCTGCTCGGGAGTCTTCTTTTTCACAAGAGTGGTCATTCTCTCGATGTTCCGGCACATGAAATAAGGAATGTTCGTGATCCTCACACTGTAGTATCTGATAATGAGTTTCATCAATGGCGCATAGGACTCCTTTAAGAACCGGAATGGGAATACTCTGTTGAGCTGTCTCACATAGCTAGGCCTAATGTATGGCTCATAATGCACTCTGTCCACCTGCTGTCTTTTGTTCCACTGTTCACCCACATTCGGTATTCTTGTTGCTTGAGAGATGGTTTCTGGTGTCAAAGTGAATTTACACCAGCAAGAGTTACCTGACCATCATGCAAATTCAATACAAACAAACGAGCCAACTCTTGATGATAGTGGGTCCTAGCAATCATTTCACAATACCGAAAGCATGACTGTTGTTGGAAACATGCCATGGCAAGTGGGCAGGCTTGCAATTCAGTCAATGAGGTGGGATCTTATCTCACATTTTTGCCACCTTTACGAGGCCTTCTCGGTGCATGTAGCTCAGTGGTAGAATCACTATCTCTATCATATGATGTATCAGTGTCTGTCTCCATAATGTCCATGCAAGGTGTATGTTTGGCTTGAATGAGATGAAGAATGAGAATTTGGTGTTTTGTTTCAACTGCCAAATATGTGCCAAAGCGAAGGGACTGTGGGAGAAGTAGGACAGTGGGGACAATGAACTTCAATCAAGTGATATTTTTCCCTTTGGAATTTTGAAAATGTAGGAACAATGGACAGTTACTTGACTGTTTGGGTAACTTGGGGTTTTGCGAATTTTTACAAATGAAATAGGAAAAGGAGAATGAAAGTGAAATGAAATGACTTGGGATAGGGAAATAGGAATGAGATGATATGAGTGGTTTGGGATATAAGGAAATAGGGGATAAACTGTAATGATAGGATTACAGTGAGGGGAAAGGAAGCACAGGTGGGAAATGGAGTTGGAATACTTGGCACCAAAATCAAAATTTTAAAGCACCAATTTCAAACCCTAAGGAGCAATTTTTAAGAGAAGGATAGGGTTTATGTTTTCAAAATTCAAAATCTTATTTTTGTCCCTTCAAACAACACCAAACATTATTTAATGGCAATTACAAGATTAGTCAGACTTACATGGAGCAAATGGGACCGAGAAATTTGGAATTTGTTGGAGGAAATGATGAAATTTGGGTTTCAGCCCTGTGCGCCACGCACATAACCCAATGCGCCGTGACCACTGTGTGCACCACGCCTATTTTAATTTACAAGGAGATGGGTGGCTCTATGCACCACGACCGGCAAGTGCACCGCGACCTTCACCCAGTGCGCCGCACAGTTAAACTCACACATAGTCCACCCCGAAACCACTGTTTTAGCTCTTCCACAATTTGACTTGGCTTCAATCTTGTCTTAGCGTGTAAATGAATTGTTTGAATCACCAATAATATCTTATATATCATGGACTTTGATTTTTGATTTATAAAACCCACTTTTGTAATGTTTGAACTTTGGCACTTTGCACTTTTAAAATAAACTCTGTTTTTGTTTGTTTCCTTTGATTTTTGAACTGATGATGCATCTCTTTGTCTGTCTTTGCAAGGATAGATGGCATGGTGTTTGGAAAAGGTGACCAGGGTTGTGCCTGAATTATTTCACAACTGAAACAACCTTGAGAATTGCATTACATTTATTACAAAAGATAAAATTGACGATTTTTCTTCAAAACAGAGTTTTAAAGAAGAATCATTATCAAGCATTATGACGATGAAATTTTTTCAATGAAAACTTATTTGAAGCCCCCTCATGTGCCTGCTGGAATTATTAGACATTTTGCAGACCAAATTTAGTGAAACCATATACCTAATGAGACCTAAAACCTTAAAATGACTCTTTTCCAAGCAAGAGACCAAACATGACTGTAAATGACTTGAAAATGATTTTGGTGAATATAATTGGACTAGCAGGTACAAGATATGAGGAACATGAGTAAAAATCCCCCTACCGTCAGAAAATCCATGCCCCTAACAGAATGCAGATGACTGAACTGAATGAGACACCTAAAATGAAATGCAACAAAAGAGATTTTGATCTCTGACGGAGGGATGAGAATACCGACTCTAACACCTTGAAATGTAGAAGGTGCATTGGTAAGGCCAAAAGGCATGAACATAAATTCATAATGACCCTCATGAGTTCGAAATGTTGTTTTTAGACTATCTTTAGTCTTCATTCTAATCTAATGATATCCTGAATGAAGATCCAACTTGGTAAAATAAATTGCTCCATGTAATTCATCCAATAATTCATCAATCACAGGAATGGGAAATTTATCTTTAATGGTGAGCTTATTGAGCTCCCTATAATAGGAACACATGCACCATGATCCATCCTTCTTCTGTACTAATACTACGGGAGTAGAGAAAGAACTTTGACTAGGTTGAATTATACCAACCTCTAACATTTCTGCAATCATACGTTCAATTTCACTCTTTTGGACATAAGGATATCTCTAAGGTCAGATGTTTGGAGGAAAACTTCCTGGAATCAAATAAATAGCATGATCATGATCACGAATAGGTGGGAGTCCTTTGGGAGTATCAAACACATTGGAATGATTGTCCAAGACTCTTTGGAGATCTGGAGAAATAGATGATTTTGATGTTGGAACTTCTAGTGAGCATAGTCGTTCAGGCTATTTGTTCTTTCTTCGGAAGCATTTTCTGTGACATTAGAGCTTATTATATTGCTAGCTTAGTGTGATACCTACTTTATTAAATTTTCCTTTCCTTGAAAAAAATTCAGAAAATTTCTTGAAAATTAAGAAAACTCTTGTCCCCAAAGATTGTAACCATTGTACTCCTAGTACAACATCAGCGCCACCCATTGGGATGGAAAGCATTGATTATTCAACACATATTCCCCCATGAATAGCTTGATATTATGGCATTTTTCATAGCAATTTATAGTTCCTCCATTTGCAACTATCACTTGACAATTTGGTGCTGGGTATAGGAAACAATTCAATTCCTTGGCAACCTTACAATGAATAAAATTATGGGTATTACCCGAATAAATCAACACTATTACCTTTTCCTTCTTGATATGTCCTTCTATATTGAGAGTTTGAGGAGTAGCAATTCCTGCCAATGCATTACATGATACGGTCAAACTCATTTCTTCTTTTTCTAGGGTTGCTTCCTGGTGTATATCCTCTTCTTTTGAAGTTTCTTGTTCATTTTCTTCTTCCTCTTCACAATCTATGTAAAATAATTTCTTCTCAGCACACTTATGACCTTTAGTGTATTTTCTATCACAACTGTAGCAAACCCCTTTTTCTCTTTTTTATTCTGATTGTTGTGGTGCCAAACTTGAAGGTTTTTGAAATCTAGGAGTAGCAACACTTCCCTCTTTATAGAAGTGAGTGGTAGGCTTCCTTGTCGCCATAATTTTACATTCAATTTTTCTTCCAAGCTGAATGCCTTCTCCAATGAATCAGGTTCCAAAACGCGAACTTCATGTTGGACGTTATCCTTTGAAGTACCTATGAAGAGATCAATCATGTGTTCCTCTGTAATACCAGTTACCCTTATATTCAATTTTTTGAAGTCCTCAATGTGCTCCCCCACTAAACCCTTTTTTTTAAGATTTATCAATTAACTAAAGAAGGTGTTGCTCTTTGTATCCTCATAATGTGCTATCATTTCCTCCGTAAAAATTGACCAAGTGACAGTTTTTTTACGGGAGCAAAGCCATAAATACCATAAAAATGTATTTTGTTCCAGATGTAAAGTTGCAATGCGTACCTTTTGTGTGTTTTTCACATTATTGAGATCAAAATATTGCTCCATCTGTAGTATCCATGTTACGGGATCCTTGCCATCAAACTTCCTCATATCCATCTTTGGAATATGGTGGTTCTTCCTGCCAACATTAGAGTTTATGAAATCACAATTATCATTTATTTTGTTCTCATCATGAGTTTCCTCTACTATCTTCTCACCATTAGGAAACATTTGTTGTATCAACTTTGTCAGAGCTTCCATGTCTGCTTTTAGATCATTCTTCTTGTTCTCCATTTTTTCATCGATCTTAGCTTTCATGTCATCCATATTAGCTTCCATGCAAACATCCATGCCATCTATCTTAGCTTCCAAACCATTCATCTTAGCTTTCACGACTTTCTTCAAACAATTCATCTTAGTTTCCATGCCTTTCTTTACAACTTCCATTTCATTTTTTGTTGTTCTTTGCGATAGCGAAATTTGGTGCACTTGCTCATGGAATTTTGATATCTCATGTTGCATTTCTTCATCTTCATGAGCCATAGTAGAGCCTTCTAAAGGCTTAATGGGTGTTGAATTATTTTTAGGAGGCATTTTAGAACCCAATACTAATAGCTATGCTCAATAGGCCTTTGGAATAAACTAGAACTGATTTTTCAAACAAGACTTATGCAATTTGAAAAACAATACACACCTTTTTCTTGATTTTGAGGAGCTCGATATTGAAACTGAATTATCTCTGTGATTTCAAATCTTCAATATCTGAAATTTGGCCCTAAAGTCACCCTCTAAATATTCTTTTTAATGCCACAGGTCTAACCTGATTTGGATTCTTCAAAGAAAAGTTATGTCCAATCTCCCACAATGACCCAATTATGGACTAGTTCAGTATAGGAAAATTGTGTGACTTGCCATGTGTCACTATTTCCTCCTTTGGCTCTGAAATTGATAGAAAAGAAACTACAGTTCGTGTACTTGCGACCACTTTTTACAGCATTCTAATCCAATGCTTAGACAGAGAGTTATAAAGGTTTTCCCATGATAACCTCTTTGAGATGAAATTCGGGAGCCTGAAAAAGACCTAACTTCCACAGGTCATATCTCAAAAAATATTGCAAACCAAGCTCTGAAATTTTTTGATTATGTTCCTCAGGATTTCGGATTCGCTCTCTAAAAATTTCCGCTTCTGAAATTTCGTAGAACAAAATTTATAGCGCAAATTTCGCGATGACATGTTTAGGTCAAATTCAGGAGCCTGCAAAAAGCCCTTACTTCCACAGATCATATCTCCAAAAATATTGTGAACCAAGCTCTGAAATTTTGTGACGATGTTCCTCAGGATTTCAACTTCGCACTCTCAAAATTTAAGCTTCTAAATCTTCATAGAAAAAACGTTATAGCGAAAATTCCACGATGACCTCCTTGGGGCAGCGAAACCCTAGAATCCAAAGCTCTGATACCAAATGTTGTGAAACCAGCTCCAGAAATAGAAGAAAAGAGATATCAATACCTTACAAATAAGGCACTTCGAGGGGGAAACCTCCAATACATTACATTAATGAACAGTTCTTGGATGATAAAATTAAAAAACCTCCTTTCTATATATAGGAGTCCATAGGGCCACAATGTAATCCTAGTGGGGCCACAATGTAATCCTAGCCGACCTAAAAATAATAATTTAAGGGCACAATAATAACAATATGGCGGTTACAAGGGTACAATAATAACAATAAGGGGGTTACACTAACAACAATAAGGGTCTATATTAGTAATATAGGGACCTAACACTTCCTGAGCCAAAATTGGTCGAAAATTGCCTCTGTTATGGAAAAACCAATTTTTCCTACAAATTCTCCACTAATTCTAGATTCTGGCAAGATAACTCCACTAAAACTGGAGCTTCGCCACATTTGGCAGACTCCACCAACTCTGCTGCCATGTTAATCATGCCATTAACAGATATATAATCACTTATTAATGGATTTTAATATGTAGTTAGCGCTAAGCACGCTTAAGAGTTAAACGCGGATTATGGTGGTTTGAATCTTTGGATTAGTGGCCAATAAACATGTTTAACATATTTGAATTTCGCACCTATGATAAGGGCTCGCACTTGGTTCAACTTACGAGAATATGGGAGGGGGCTGACCTACAGGGGTCTCCCCCTCTGAAACCCAACTCTCGCGCAAACATATTTTAAATATATGTAGAATCCTTATGGGTTAAGACCTTCATAGTAGAGGAGAAAGAAGTCCAATATAATTGCATGTGGGTGTTTGTGGGTTCGACCCTGACCCCCGACATATATTTTGTTCCAACCTACGATAGTACATATCCAAAGTATAAAACTTTAGAATATAATTCATGTACACCTCTGCCAGGTTAGAGCTAGTCTGCCATATACAATAGCTGCCACCAGAAGTAGCCTTCGCTACATAGACTTAACGCGTCTGCTAGTTTTGGAGTAGTCCACCATTAATTATCCTTGTCTGTTATATAAGAAGTATCCACCATATGTTACATCTTTTCACCAGTTGTAGAGAACCCTCCATAGTTAGAGTGTCCACCAAATATAAAAGCCTTCTACCTTAGGCTAAGATCTAAACATTAGAGTTTGAATAATGTGCACCATACAATGCCATTGGGGAGGGCATGTGGCAGCCTTTGGCTGCTCCACGTGTCCCTTCTCCATTGGCTCAATTTCACCAATATAAAAAAAAAAATAATGCACCATACTTAGAAAATTTTAACCTTAGAAATAGGAAGAAAAATTTCAATTTCCCAAGCAACATTGGTGAATCTTACTATGACACTTGTCACAGTGCCATTGGATGAATGTTGGAGAATATTCCTTGGATATTCCTAAGGTGCTGACTGGACTGCCAATTCATCAGTTTGTCACTGTTATACACATTTTTTACCTATTTGAGAAAACAAACAACAGATCATAAGTTACTCATACGAACTCAGATTTTGACAAAATGAGTTGCATTGGAATCCTAGCGACGAGCTTTATCCGGTCATTCTAGTTTGGAGAATTTCTAAGCCCTTTAATTTTGAGCTAAATTTTGAGCCTCTAATCAGTAATCTTTCTCAAAAATGGAATTATTCCCTTCATTTTCCTGCATTTTAACCATATTAGGCCTCAAATCATGACAACCCTTAATACACCATTCTCACTAAGAAAAATATGAGACAATGCAATTAAATGTGTGTGAGAGAGAATAATTAAGCTAAAAAGGTGACATTTAGCTCATAATATACCTAATTATGGTTCTCATCAATCCCCACCTCCCGCTCGTTTCGAGGTTGATGGGGAATTCGCACATACTGCAATAATGTCTCCCATACATAAGATACCATGAGAGGATAGGGAGGCAATTCCTCACAGCAACGGCGAGGTGGTAATCATTATTTCCCATGCGTAATTTCACAGGACCAAATCATCACTCTTATCCAGGATATTATTAGAATTTATTATTAAAAACAAGAACATTTTTTTTTGAATGAAAATATGTAATGAAAATTCCTATAAATTGTGGGGATAATGGTATAAAATTAGATATTATGTATAAAAAAGTAAAAAGAAAAGTCAAATTTCATTAGTCAAAAAAATTAATAGATTATTTAAAAAAATAAAAGGAACAAATATAACTACTTATAAATATAAATATAATAAATTATTAGAAACCATTATTAAAAATAAAAACATTTTTTAAATTGAATGAAAATAAGGTTATGAATAGTCTTATAAGTAATACTAAATAAGATTACGAGTAGTCTTATAAATAACTAAATTGGAAATAAAATGGTTTTAGACTAGATATTATGTATTAGAAATAGAAAGAAACAGTTCTTTTTGAATTAAATAATTAATAATTATTTTTTTCAAGATTCTCTTTTTTTCCCTATTGTTTAGTCTACTTTTTATTTTCCTTAGTTTATGGTTTTTTCCTCATTTTTTATAGGTAATTTTCTATTTTTCACTCGTCTATTTATATACTCTATCAATATATCTATCTATTTTTTCTTAGAACAATTGCATAACTAAGAAGCAAAAGAAACATCTCAGCTTCGAGTATGTTACACTTATTCTGAGCTTCCATAACTCAGAAGCAGAAGAAGCATTAAGGTTTCAATACCAAGTTTTCTCGACTTAGTCCACTTACTTTGAAGAATAGAGGATTTTCATTTCTGTGAGATGTATATATCTATAGTATCTATAGTTCCCTAATATAGGTCCTTTAATAAAAAAAGACTTGCATCTGTGTAGCTTTAGCCACATTGACTAATTAATCAATGTTTTTGCTAGATTCTAAACATATCGCCTCATTTTCGCCAATTATTCCTCCACGATAATAGCATGCTATTTACCTTGGCTGTTTTATTCACTCGATGTCCTTTTCAATCACTAAATATTTAGATTTATATTTTCTATTTTTTTTATATATAATGAATCCACTTTAGCCGTTCACTAGATAATATGAAATCATGGTAGCTATATTGAATGGTTAGCGATTTTTTATTATAACTATCAACATATTATATGATAATCCATGTCATTTTGATTAATTATTAATATATATTTAATTTTGATTTAATATTAACCTTTTCAATCACATGATATTTTGATTAATATTCAAATTTTGTTTTTTTACTTCTAATGAATCTACTTAACCCATTCACTAGATTATATGGAATCATTACAACTATATTGAATGGTTAAATATATGTTATTATAAATGTGCATGGTATAGGGTAATCCATATCACCTTGACCTAACAACTAATACAAGTTTTTTAATAATGCATGTACATCCAATGGGTTCACACATGAGAAAAATGGATTCACAACAGAGGGGAAATGCATGCATAATTTTAATTTTATGCTTTTGAATTTCCATTGTTTGAGGCTGCATCATCAAAATTTGCAAGTGGCCTCTCTTGATGCACAATGATATCTACATGAGGAGGCCTTTCTAGATCCCAGACCCTCGATATCTCTAGTATACATTGCGTCTATTTCCTCAGTATATTCCATGTGTTGCATCTACTCTGTTGGTTTTTTCTCCTCCATTGGTTCTCCTCTAGCTCCTATATTTGACCCTTCAATACCAATGGTAGCAATAGAAACAACCTCAGACCCTATGCCTGAGGCCTCACCACCACTATCAATAGCAGAAACAACCTCGAACCCTACTCTTGAGGCTTCTCCACCACCAATAATAGCAGAAAGATCTGTAGCACCTACAACCACTCTTTGCCACCAGTTTCTAGTTTTGAAAGCTCTAGCTTAAAGGCAACCTTTGAACTCTTGTTATGCAACCAACTCACAAAATAGAATAAAAGATAGATCAACGGCTTAAAAATCATCCTCTTTGAGGGGAAAACCTCCTTTAAATTACATTAATGAACAATTCTTGGATTATTGAAATGACAAAACATACTTTCTATATATAGGATTATAAGGGGTTACAATATAATCAGAGCCGACATAAAAATAATAATGTAAGGGCACAACAATAACAATAGTGGGCTTATATGGAGAACAATAATAACAATAGGGGGACTACATGGGTAAAGCAATAAAAATAAGGGGGATACACTAACAGTAGCAATAACAGAATACAATAGTTTTATAGGGAACTAACATGTCCCTCTCCTTCAAAAAGTGTTTTCCTCAACGCTTCAGCAGTTCTAGATGCTTCTGTATAAAGTTCTCATCCTCCAATGAGGAACCTTCGATGGGTAAGTTCTTCCACTTATGAGATAATCTGAAATTGATCGATTTAATAGTTGTTGATTTCTTGTTTCCATGACCGCTTCAGGTTCCAATATGTTTTTTCCTTCCTCATAAAGTTCTAGAATTATTGTTTGAACTAGGAGCTTGTCACCTATAACCTTCTTTAAGCATGAAACATGGAAAAATGGGTGCACTCCGGAAGATGACGAAAGCTCCAATGTGTATGCCATAGTACCATTATTTTGCAACACCTTGTAAGGACCATAATACTTTGGTGATAATTTATTATCCTTCTGAGCTTGCTTGAGGGACATTTGTTTATATGGTTGCCATAAAAATACCAAGTTTGCTTTATCAAAACTTCTATCACTACGATGTTGATATCCATTATTTTGCAGCACCTTGTAAGGACCATAATACTTTGGTGATAGTTTATTATCCTTCTGAGTTTGCTTGAGGGACATTTGGTTATATGGTTGTCATAAAAATACCAAGTTTGCTTTATCAAAACTTCTATCACTACAATGTTGATATACTTGTTGTTTCATTCGATTTTGCGCTGAAGTTAGGTTAAAATTTAAGAGTTGGAAAACTTTTCATTGATGCTCAATGTGATCTTCCACTACCTGAACCTTAGAATTTTCACTTGAAGATGATTTTGATGTTTGAAAATCTAGTGAGCATAATTGTGAAATTACATCTCATTGTTATTTATTTAGAATATTTTTCATGCCTTTAGTGTTGATTATCTTTCCCGGTTTCCCTGTGATACCCCTTAACTCAAATTCCTTTCCTTCCCAAAAAAATTTCAATAAAACTTCTTGAAAATTAAAAGCTATCATACCCAAAGATTGTAACCATTGAACTCATAGTACAACATCAACACCACCCATTGAAATGGAAATAATTGGGCTATTCAATACATATTCCCCCATGGTTAGCTTGAGATTATGGAATGTTCCAGAGAAACTTATAGTTCCTCCATTTGCAATCATCACTCGACACTCTGGTGTTGGCTATAGAAAAAAATTAAATTCCTTTCATATCTTACGATGAATAAAATTAATAGTACTACCTGAATCAATCAATAATATTACCATTTTATTCTTGATATGTCCTTCTACCTTGAGAGTTTGAGGAGTGGTAATTCCTACTAATGCATTACAATATATGGTCGGATTAATTTCTTCTTTCTCTAAGGTAGGTTCCTGGTGTATATCCTCTTCTTTCAAAGTTTCTTATTCATTTTATTTCTCCTCTTCACAATCTATGTAAAATAATTTCTTCTCAGCACACTTATGACATTTAGTGTATTTGCTATCACAACTACAAGAAAACTCTTTCTCTCTTTTTTCCTCCAATTATTGTGGTGTACACCTTGTGGGTTGTGGATGGCTAGGAGCAACAACACTTCCATCTTTATAGTTGTTAGTGGTAAGCTTCCTTGTTGCCATAAATTTTCTTTCCCACCTAAATGCCCTCTCCAATGAATCATTTCCCATCAGTGAACCTCATGTTGGATGTTATACTTTAAAGTCCCTATGAATACATCAATCTTATTCTCCTTTGGAATATCATTTATCCTTATATTCAATTTTCAGAGGTCCTCAATGTGCTCTACCATTGAACCCTTTTGTTTGAGAATTATCAATTGGCTAAAGAAGTTGTTTCTCTTTGTATCCTCATAATGTTCTATCATTTCCTCCATAAAAATTGACCAAGCGGCAATTTTTTAACGAGAGAAAAGCCATTGATACCATAAAAATTGATTGGGTTCTAAATGTAAAGTTGCAATGCGTACCTTTTTTGTGTTTTACACATTATGGAGATCAAAATATTGCTCCATTTGAAGTATCCATGTTATAGGATCCTTTCCATCAAAATTACTCATATCGATCTTTGGAATATGGTGGAATCATATTTAATAAAATTTTAGATTCTATGAAATCATGATTAACATTTCTTTTATCCTCATCATGAGTTTCCTCTACTACCTTTTCGGCATTAGGAATATTTTATTTTAGCAACTTTGTCAAACCTTCCTTCAAAACTTCAAGTTTTGCTTCTATAACATCAATATTTGCTTCCATGCCCTTATTCAAACCCTCCATGTCTAATTTTAGTTCATATTTGGTTTCACTTTGTGAGAGAAATTTTTTTTTCACTTGATCTCGTAATTGTGATATATCATGTTGCATGTCTTCCTCTTCATGCGCCACAGTAGAGCTTTCTGAGGGGTTAATGGGTGTATAAATTTTTTTTGGGAGGCATTTTAGAACCCAATACTAATATCTATGCTATTATCCCCTTGCAATCACTTCAAACTCATTTAAAAAAAAATTGTAATGCAATTTTTAAAAAACGATATACAACTTTTTCTTTCTTTTGAGGAGATCAATATTGAAACTTATGTAACTCTAATTCAACAATTCAAACCTAATTTGGATTCTCCAAGATAAAGTTATGCCTGATCTCCCATGATGACTTGACTATAGACTATTTCAATAGAGTGAACTTGTATGGCATGCCACGTGTCACTTTTCCAACCTTCATCTTTGAATTCAATATAAAATAGACTGAAGTCCATTTAATTTCGGTTGATTTTTACAGAATTCAAATCCAATGCCTGAAACGAAACTAATGACGATTTTCTCTCGATCACTTTCTTGAGATGAAATTCTGGAACCTGCAAAAACCCTAACTTCCTCAGATCATATCTCTGAAAAATATAGTGAAAATAGATCTAAATTTTTTACACGAAGTTCAAAAATATTTCAGCTCCACATTGTAAAAATTTCAGATTCTTAAGCCTCACAAAAAAAAATGTTATAAAAAAAATTCAAAGATGACCTGTTTGAAGAAGCGAAACCCTAGAATCCAAAGCTATGATATCAAATGTTATCCAACCAGCTCACAAAATAGAAGAAAATATAGATCAACAACTTATAAATCAACATCTTTGAGGGGGAAACCTCATTTACATTACATAAGTGAACAATTCTTGGATGATTCAAATGAGAAAACCTACTTTCTATATATAGGAGTCTAAGGGGTCACAATATAATGAGAGCTGACATAAAAATAATAATGTAAGAGAACAACAATAACAATAGTGGGTTTATATGGGGCACAATAATAACAATATGGGGACTACATATGTACAACAATAACAATAAGGGGGATAAATTAACAATAATAATAAGGGGATACACTATTCTTATAGGGACCTAAAAAATATTCTCCATATCTTAGCTATTTTAAAGGACATCTAACCTTATGTATATGATACCATCAAAAGCATATGGAAACACAAATTTTGGATTTTTCTCCATATCTCAATTGTTTTAAAAGGTTGTTAACCATATGTATATAATACTAGAAACATTTGGTTATTAAATTTATGTATATGACAATAACGACATTTGGTTAAAAAATTTATGACTATGATACTCCCACTTGTATGTTAGAGATTTCATTTGTTGAATAATGGTGTGGTCAAGGCTCAGAACCTCACTACTCATTTAGGTGCTCTGCTCAACACATATCACTACATTATAAGATTAAATTTTATATGTCTTATGTATATTTTGAAAATTATCGACATTATTTTGATGAAAAATTATTATGTATGGTGATATTATTATCTTTGGATGGATGTGTTGAATTTACCTTAGAAAATATTATTTACAGGGAAAATTTTAAGGATGGAAAATTATCTTGAAGTTTAAAAAATTGGCGAATCTCACTAGTCCCTAATATGCAAACTATAAAATGTTTATTGATGTATTTGTAGAATTATTCAAATTTGTAATGATATTCTATATACTTTCTATATAATGTTGGAAATTTTTAAAGTAAAATAATTTTATATTGTAAAATTTAGGTGAATCATTTTTATAAAAAAATGGACATTGGCGAATATTTTTTTTGGAAAAACCATGGAAAATTAGCCCACCTACGAATATTAGCCCCTAAAATTTTCCATGATTATTTATGAAATATTTTGATCTCGTAATCACACATTTGAATGTTAGTTGATTTGATTAAAGATGACGATGATATTATTAGTATTATCTTGTTACTTTATATATGTTTTGAAAATTGTTAATGATATTTTGATGGAGAATTATTATATATGATGATAATGATATTTCTTGGATGGATGTTTTCAATTTCCTTTAAATTTATTTACAAACATTATGTTATCCATTTAAATTATGGTATATTATTTAATGATATTTAGAAATTGTAATATATTTCACTATGTTATCGAAATCAATAAAATGAACCAATAAAGGGGGTCCTAAATGGAAAAAAAAAATTACACTCTAAACAGGAAGCCAAATGTGGATGTAATCATGGATGAAAAAATACAATATGAAAATAATGACAAAAAAAATGTTTTAAACTAGAAGTAAAAAAACATGCAACACTAGACACAAAAGAGAACAAAATAGGGCATAAAAGAGGATACTAGACCATCTACAAATAAGGATGAAAAAATAGACATGCAATTAGATGAGAAAAAGGAAAAACAACTAGACATAAATTTGAATGCAAAAGAGGATGCCAAGTACGGCGCTAAAAAGAAATAAAAAAGGATGAAAATTTAGATGCCAAATGAGGATGCAAAGCCTTGGTGTAAAATTGGGATGTAGAATTGGGCTAAAAAAGGGTGAAACCAAGGACACTGTATTGGATGCAAAAAATGATGCATAACTAAATGCAAATTTAAACTCAAACCTAGGCATAAAATTATATGCAAATGTGGACAAAAAACGAGGAAGAAAAAAGGATGAAAATTTGGATGGAAAAAATTATGCAAAACTAGCGACAACAATTGGAGAAAAATTAGATGAAAAAATAGGTACAAAATCAGAAGAAAAAATTGGTGTCAGTCTAGATTCAAAAAATGGCATAAAATAGACGTAAAAAAAAATAAAAAAAACTATATGAAAAATATGGTATAAAAATTGATGCAAATTATGGCATAAAATTGGATGCAAATAATGGCACAAAATAGGAAGAAAAAATGATGAAAAACATGGTGCGAAACTAGAAGAAAAACTTGTCATAGAACCAGGTGCAAATCTTGGTGTAAAAAAGGATGCAAAATCTTGCACAAAAAAGGAAGATTTAAAAAATGTAAAATAGAGACAGGCTTAGCACCAGGATACTCGTCCTAATTGGACAAAAATGCGCTAAAATCTGGTGCTAAATCTGGCGCAAATTACTTTTTTTGTTGTAGTGATGGGAAAATGGGTTCAGGACTTCGAATCTCCACCCAACCATATAAACTTTGTAGCCAAGCTACTTGAAATTTTCACCCCCAAGCTAGATTCCAAGGGTCTGGGGTGGTCTTTCTCAAGGGAACAAACACCATTCTACCATTTCAACCAACTACTGCAAAGGTTCTTCTTCCTCCACCCACCAACTGCTCAACAGTTCACTAACGCACCAGAAGTTCTAGAGGCCAACTACCTCCACCCTACCAAATAATACAAACACTTGTGGACTATGGGTTAGGACCCACATAAACTCCCTTTTTGTTACACAGTGTAATACAAAATATATCGGAGGTGGTTTAAAATACATATATGCGCGACTCAACAATGCTTCACTATAAAACAGACGCCATATGACTCAAATAAATTGCATACATGCGAACAGGGTTTCAAGGTCCCACCATCTCGATAACCAATCACAGAATGTCACAATTTCTTGTCTGCAAATTTTAACCCTTTACCGAATATGCTAACCACAAAATCTTGCGAAATGTGGTGTACTGCCATGTGTGTTCCCACCTTTGCATCGCAAATATCTTAACTTACCTTGTGATGGCCCTTAGTGCTAATTTTTGTGATTTTTGATCACTACTTTTAATCTCAGCTAGATCCAATGGTTCGCGCTATGCCTCCGCCACACCACTTTGCATCACAAACCAAATACTTTAACTTGCGAAAGCTCTTAATGGTTTTTGTTAACATTTGCAATTTCCAAAATCCTGAATCGTCTTCCATCATTGATTTTCTTACAGATCCAACGGTCCTCACCTCTATCTCCACCAAATCATCACCCAATATTTTTGTTGAATTATGAAATCATTGCAACAGTTCAACTTTCGCCCTCGGATCTACGATTTAATCACGATCATTCAATCACCTTCTCACAGCTCTGCTTCACCTCCTCTGCCCGCACTCATCTTTGTCGTCAAACCTTAAATCTTTGGTTTTGCGATTTCATCCTCGCTATTGATTCCTCTCTTAGAGTTCTTCTAAGTGTATTTGGTTCTTTAGTCAATTTCTCCTCTTTCAATTTCCCCTACTCTGCAATATTTCTCCTCCACACTAATCCTTCTGTATTCTTTGGAATATTTCTATGCTATCTCTCCTGAGCTTTGTCTAGTCGCATGGAACCCCCCTAGGTTTGTTCTTTGTCTCTCGGCCTTTTGTATCTGCCATAGCATTTCCTGTGCGAAGTTCACATAAACTTCATTCTCTCACCCAATATTTCTATGCATTAAGAAAAATAATGCACACATAAATGCAATACTTGATTTTGATAGGGAAATAAAACAATAGGCTGAAATAGAGAGCCCGATCAACATCCAAAACATTTGGAATTAGTTTAAAAATGAAAATACACAGAACCAAGCCCTGGGATGGTTGGTTTTACATTTGTTCCTACTCTCTATTCAACACTCTTTCACACTTATTTCCATCTCGTTCTATCCTTTTCTCTATGGATGGAAGAACCACACAATGGTGGATTTGGTTTGGTTTTATGCCTCTCCCAAAATCCCCATATGGTTGACAAACTGTCATTCAGTTTCAAAACAATTTATTCAACTAAATACTTAACTAATCCTAATTTAACCGTTCTTTTATTCTGCAAATTACAATCACTGTGTTAGCCCAAATTAACTTCAAAAAATACTTTAACAAATAAAGTCTTCAATTTCTTTGGACTGCTAGTCCTCTTCCCAAGCCACAACATGTGACCAGATTTTCATAATGTTGGCTCTACCTTAATTCTCCTGCATCACACTCCTGAGGTAAAATAATTCATGACCTCCTGGTCATGTGTCTTCAATGCTTGAATCTTCCAAGATCCCAAACTCTGTTTTGTTGTTGTCCATAAGCTGCATTGCCTTCCCCATTATTTAGCTGAAATATTACAAGCTTCCATACTTTCTGTTGTAGTGCTCCACTTCTTATTCATCTTTAACTAGAATAAAATTATGGTTCTCTATTTCTATGAAAGTCCTAAATGTCCATCCAAAAATCTTCCTTTCGCTATTTAAGCAAGCAAATTCCTCTTTGTCCTCATCAAGAACAAGTTTGATCTCATGAGGAGTTACTACTTCATCTCCATTAAAGTTACTCCTTTCATTAAATAAGGAACTTATGAATTTCTTCTGGTTCAACAACTCAACTTGGTCTTCATCAAAATGACACTCTTCATCATACCTTGCTTGACAATTTTCTTCTTCATTATGCTTTGATAGATATACTTCATCTTTAATTGAGACAATTCCAAGAGATGGATTGTCTTCTACACAACCTGCAAACACATTCTGTTAGGTCCCTATATTACTAGTATAATCCTTTATTTTTGTTAGTGTAAACTTTATTGTTATTATTGCACTTTTGTAACCCCCATTTTGTTATTATTGTGCCCTTAAATTATTATTGTTAGTCGCATAGGATTGGTTATTATGGCCCCATGGACTCCTATATATAGAAAGGAGGTTTTGTAAATTGTATCATCCAAGAATTGTTCATTCCTGTAATGTATTGGAGGTTGCCCCCTCGAAGTGGCTCATTTCTAAGGCGTGAATATCTCTTTTCTTCTCTCTTTGGAGCTGGTTACACAACATTTGGTATCAGAGCTTTGGGATTCTAGGGTTTCGCTGCTCCAAACAGGTCATCGTGGCATTTTCGCTATAAATTTTTTTTCTACGAAGCTTCAGAAGCTGAAATTTTTAGGGTGCGAAGCTGAAATCTTGAGGAAGGTTGTCTAAAAATTTCAGATCTTGGTTCGCAATATTTGAGGAGATATCATCTGTGGAAGTTAGGTATTTTTTCAGGCTCATAAACAGGTCATCGTGGTATTTGCGCTATAAAGTTTTTTGTACGAAGGTTCAAAGTCTGAAATTCATATGGTACGAAGCTGAAAGCCTGAGGAAATTCGTCAAAAAATTTCAGAGCTTGGTTCGCAATATTTTTGGAGATATGATCTGTGGAAGGTAGTGCTTTTTCAGGCTCCTGAATTGCATCTCAAAGAGGTGATCGTGGGAAAACTTTAATAACTCTCTCTCTGGGCCTCAGATTGAAGTGCCGTAAAAAGTGGTCGCAAGTACACAGACTGAAGTTTTTGGGCTAGCAATTTCAGAGACAAAGGAGAAAACAGTGACACGTGGCAAGTCGTACAAGTTCGCTCTACTGAACCAGTCCAGAATTAAGTCATTGTGGGAGATTGGACACAAATTTGTCTTGGAGAATCCAAATCAGGTCAGACCTGTGGCATTCAAAAGATAATTCAGAGGGCTACTTCAGTGCTTAATTTCAGATATTGAAAATCTGAAATAACAGAGATAATACAATTTCAATATCGAGCTCCTCAAAGCTAGTAAAAGGTGTGTATTTTTTTCCGAATTGCATAAGTCTTGTTTGAAGAATCAAGTTGAATTGATTCCAAGGGCATCTTGTAGAATAGATATCAATATTGGATTCTAAAATGGCCCCTAAAAAGAATTCAACACCCATCAAGCCTTCAGAAGGCTCTACCATGACTCATGAAGATGAAGAATTGCAACATGATCTATCAAAATTACACGAACAAGTGCAACAAATTTCACTCTTGCAAAGAGCAGCAAAAAATGAAATGGAAGTTTTGAAGAAAGGTGTGGAAGTGAAGATGGATGGTTTGAAGAAAGCCATGGAAGCTAAGATGGATGGCGTGGAAGTGAAGATGGAAGGTTTGAAGAAAGGCGTGGAAGATAAGATGGATGGCATGGAAGTGGGCATGGAAGCTAAGATGGATGACATGAAAGACAACATAGAAAACATGAAGAATGATCTAAAATCATACATGGAAGGCTTGAGGACAAGCTTAAAACCAGAAATGATTCCTAATGGCGGAAATATAGGAGAAGAACCTCATGATGAGAACAAAATAAATGTTAATCGTGATTTCATAAACTCGAATGTTGGTGGGAAGAACCACCATATTCCAAAAATGGATATGAGGAAGTTTGATGGAAAGGATCCTGTAACATGGATACTACGGATGGAGCAATATTTTGATCTCCATAATGTGCAAAACACACAAAAGGTACGCATTGCAACTTTACATTTAGAACAAAATACATTTGTATGGTATCGATGGCTTTGCTCCCGTAAAAAAATTGTCACTTGGTCAATTTTACGGAGGAAATGATAGCACATTATGAGGATACAAAGAGCAACACCTTCTTTAGCCAATTGATAAATCTCAAACAAAAGGGTTTAGTGGGGCGGCACATTGAGGACTTCCAAAAATTGAGTATAAGGGTAACTGATATTTCAGAGGACCACAGGATTGATCTCTTCTTAGGCAGTTTAAAGGATAACATTCAACATGAAGTTAGTGTTCTGGAACCTGATTCATTAGAGAAGGCATTCAGGTTGGCAAGAAAAGTTGAATGTAAAATTATGGCAACAAGGAAGTCTACTACTCAATTCTATAAAGAAGGAAGTGTGGCTACATCTAGATTTCCACAACCTACAAGGTTGACACCACAACAATTGGAAGAAAAAAGAGCAAAAGGGCTTTGCTACAGTTGTGATAGCAAATGCACTAAAGGTCATAAGTGTGCTGAGAAGAAATTATTTTACATAGATTGTGAAGAGGAAGAAGAAAATGAACAAGAAGAGGATATACACCAGGAACCAGCCCTAGAAGAGGAAGAAATGAATCCGACCATATCGTGTAATGCACTGGCAGGAATTACCACTCCTCAAACTCTCAAGATAAAAGGACAAATCAAGAAGAGAAAGGTAATAGTGTTGATTGATTCAGGTAGCACCCATAATTTTATTCATTGTAAGGTAGCCAAGGAATTAAATTCTTTCCTATACCCAGCACCAGAATGTCAAGTGATGGTTGCAAATGGAGGAACTATAAATTGCTCTGGAAAATGCAATAACATCAAGCTAACCATGGGGGAATATGTGTTGACTAGTCCAATGCTTTCCATTCCTATGGGAGGTGCTGATGTTGTACTAGGAGTACAATGGTTACAATCTTTGGGGACGGTAGCTTTTAATTTTCAAGAACTTTTCTTGAAATTTTTTTCAGAAGGAAAGGAAGTCGAATTACGGAGTATTGAAGGGAAGCCGGGAAGGATAATAAGCTCTAATGTCATGACAAAGCTTCTAAAGAAAGAACAACGAGGCGTAATTGCACAATTATGCTCACTAGAAGTTCCGACATCAAAATCATCTATTTCTGCAGATCTCCAACAAGTGTTGGACAATCATTCCAAGGTGTTTGAAACTCCCAAAGGACTCCCACCTATTCGTGATCATGATCATGCTATTCATTTGATTCCAGGAAGTGTTCCTCCAAACATCTGGCCTTATAGATATCCTTACTTCCAATGTTTCTTTGGAGTACGAGAGGTGGAATATCTGGGTCATATTGTATCTCACGAGGGTGTTAAAGTAGACCCTAACAAAATTAAAGCCATTAAGGAATGGAAAGTCCCCACAACCATAAAGCAGTTGCGAGGATTTCTCGGGTTAACAGGGTATTATCGTAAGTTTGTTAATAATTATGGGAGAATAGCAGCACCTCTAACAACATTATTGAAGAAAGATGCATTTTCATGGACTCCTGAAGCAACTAAGGCCTTTGAACATCTTAAAGAGGCAATGTGCCTAGCACCGGTCTTAGCTATGCCAGACTTCACAAAAACCTTTGTTGTGGAATGTGATGCCTCAGGAAATGGAATTGGTGTTGTTTTAATGCAAGAAGGAAGACCCATTGCTTTTGAAAGTCGTCCAATCAAAGGAAAGTATTTACAGAAAGCTATTTATGAGAAGGAAATGTTAGCAATACTTCATGCACTAAAGAAATGGCGACCTTACCTAATGGGAAGACACTTCAAGGTAAAAACTGATCATGATAGTCTTAAACACTTTTTGGAACAAAGACTATCTTCGGAAGAGTAGCAAAAATGGGTCACAAAGATGTTGGGTTATGACTTTGAAATAATCTACAAAAAAGGAAAGCTTAATGTTGTTGGAGATGCACTCTCAAGAAAGAATGAAGAGGTGGAAGCATTGCTTTGTGCCATTTCTATTATCCAACCAGATTGGATAACTGAAGCAAGAGATGAATGAAAGAAGGACAAAGATGTATGGACACTCATTCAAAAGTTGCAGCAAGATCCTAGTACATCTGATACATTTAGTTGGAAAAATGATTCCTTGTGGTACAAAGATCGCTTATATCTTTGTAAGAATTCCCAACTAAAACAAAATATTCTTTTGGAATTGCACACTTCTCCTTTAGGAGGACACTCAAGATTTTAAAAACTTACCACAGGGTGAAGAAAGAATTTTTTTGGGATGGCCTTAAATCTGATATTCAAAAGTTTGTGGCGGAATGTTTGGTTTGCCAGCAGAATAAAGTGGAAACAATTAAGACCCCGGGACTTCTACAGCCTTTATCCATTCCAAGTCAACATTGGGAGGAGATTTCAATGGATTTTATCACAGGTTTACCTAAGTCCGAAGGAAAGAGTGTCATCATGGTGGTAGTTGATAGACTTACCAAGTATGCACACTTTTGTGCATTATCTCATCCATTTAAAGCAAGTACAGTTGCTACTACATTTATGGACAGAATTCAAAAGCTACATGGAAGCCAAGGGTTATTGTGAGCGACAGAGATCCCATTTTTACTGGAAATTTTTGGACGGAGTTATTTTCTTGTTTGGGTACTCAATTAGCTCATAGCTCATCTTATCATCCTCGATTTGATGGTCAAACTGAGATAGTAAATAAATGTTTGGAAGGATATCTTCGTTGTTTTGTATCTGATAAACAAACACAATGGGTCAAGTGGTTACCTCTCGCTGAATGGTGGTATAACACTTCCTTCCATACTGCAGCAAAAATGACCCCATTTATGGCACTTTATGGATCTCATCCACCATCGATTACATCATCTTTAAGGGAAAATTCGAAGGTTCAAGCAGTCGAAGATCACATCGAGCATCAGCAAGAAGTTCTCCAACTCTTAAAGGATAACCTGAATTTGGCACAAAATCGAATGAAACAACGGGCAGATCAACATCGTAGCGAGAGAAGTTTTGATGTAGGAGATTGGGTATTTTTACGGCTACAACCATACAAACAAATGTCCCTCAAGCAAGCAAAGAAGGATAATAAATTATCGCAAAAGTACTATGGTCCTTACAAGGTGTTGCAAAAGATTGGTACTATGGCATACAAATTGGAGCTTCCTGCTTCTTCGCGAGTACATCCAGTTTTCCATGTTTCATGCTTAAAGAAGGTTATAGGAGAAAATCCTCCAGTTCAAACAATATTGCCAGAACTTGATGAGGAAGGAAAAATCATATTGGAACCAGAAGCGGTCATGGAAACAAGAACTCGACAACTACGGAATCGATCAATTTCGGAGTATCTCATCAAGTGGAAGAACTTACCCACTGAAGATTCTACATGGGAGGATGAGAATTTTATACAGAAGCACCCAGAGCTACTCAAGCGTTGAGGACAACACTTTTTGAAGGAGAGGGGCATGTTAGGTCCCTATATTACTAGTATAGTCCCTTATTGTTGTTAGTGTAACCCCCTTATTGTTATTATTGTACCCCTGTAACCCCCATATTGTTATTATTGTGCCCTTAAATTATTATTGTTAGGTCGGCGAGGAGTACATTGTGGCCCCACTAGGATTACATTGTGGCCCCATGGACTCCTATATATAGAAAGGAGGTTTTGTAATTTGTATCATCCAAGAATTGTTCATTCATGTAATGTATTGGAGGTTGCCCCCTCGAAGTGGCTTATTTCTAAGGCGTTGATATCTCTTTTCTTCTATTTTTGGAGGTACGGTTACATGAGGAAGCTTTGGATCGAGTGTGAAAATTGATGAAACGTGGTCCAAGGTGGTGCTGAGGGTTGTAGCCTTCAGTCAGGGGGTTGTAGCTCCCTTCCAGGTGAGGCTGGTAAACGAGATCAGGGGGTCGTAGCTCCCTTCCAGGAGAGGCTGGTAAACGAGTCAGGGGGTCGTAGCTCCCTTCCAGGAGAGGCTGGTAAACGAGCGCAGGTGGGTGCCTGCGTGCTGGTAGAGTCTGCGCCAGCACATATGTTGTAAGATGTTTTCTCTCTAATAAAATATTGAAGGCTGAGCAACTGCAGCGGTGGTTTTCTCCCGACTTGGGTTTCCACCTAAAAATCCTGGTGTTCATGTGTGATGCTTTGTGTGATGGTTTATTCTATTGTTACTACACATGTTTACTGTTATCTTAACATCAGATGAATGAATATTGCAAAGAACTAAGTTAATAAATATCTGCATATTTAGATCTCTGCTAATACGCAAGTTGTATGAAGGATATCCACGTGTATACGCGAGTTTACTAAAGGAAAGTAGCGTATGGGTTATAGAGAGTGAAAAAAAGTAAAAAGTTTTGAATATGCAGTAAATACTGATTCACCCCCCCCTCTCAGTATTTTTCCCAACAAATGAATTCATTGGATGTATATTCTCCTCCTCGATCAGATCTGAGACACTTTATTTTTAAATCTAATTCATTCTCGACTAGAGCTTTGAAGATCTGGAATTTTTCAAATGCTTCATCTTTGTGTTTAAGCAACCCAATCCAACACATTCTAGAGAAGTCATCAATGAATAAGATATAGTATTCTTCACCACGTGGAGAATTTTTCCTTATAGTTCCGCATATGTCAGTATGAATGAGTTCAAGAGGCTTACTTGATGATACTTCTTTGGCATTAAACTGCACTCTGGTTTGCTTGCTGAATTGGAAAGATTTGCATATGATATTTTCAGGTAGAGTGATACTGGGAAGATCACGAACAACTTTAAATCTGCTTAATTTGTTGATTTGAGAGAAGCTCAGATGCCCCAATCTTCTATGCCACAGCCAATTTTCTGAAGATTTACTTAAGTAACATTGTTCTTTGCAGTTCTTTAATATATATAGGTTGTTTGGAGTTCTTTTCCCTTTTATAATAGCTTTTCCTGTATCAAGATCACGTACCACACATTCTTTTGAACTAAAGACAACTTCAGTTACTTGATCACACATTTGACTTACACTTAACAAGTTATGCCTTAATCCATCCACATACATGACTTCATTAGCTTTCACATTTTCTTTTAGAAGAGCAGACCCTTTTCCGTTAATAACCGCAGGAGTATCATTTCCAAATGTAACCTTCTTTTCCTTTTCTAGAGTACTATATGCAAGAATTTTGTCTTTATCACCTGTCATGTGTCTTGAGCATCCACTATCAATGTACCATTGGTTTTCTTCATCTTATGCAAATAGTGCTATGCCACAATTTTCAACCTGTGATTCCTTCTTTTTCCATACTTTGGAGCTTGGAGGAACATGTCCTTTTAGCTGAATTTTTCTCCTGCATTCAGATTCTACATGGCCAAAGTTATTGCAATAAGCACATTCAAATTCATTTTGAAGAGGGGAAAAATTGTTATAAGTATTCTTCTTTGTTTCAAATGCAATCCTTTTCTTCCTTGATTCTCTTGTCATGATGGTTTTATATGCAACACATTGAGCAGCTTTATGACCAAAATTGTGACATGAGAAGCATTGTCCATTGAAAAAACAATTTCTGTGATCATAGAATCTTCTATGTGTATTTACTTGTTGATTGGGGTTTCCATGAAACGCATTCCTGTATGTGGTTTTTGAATTGAGGAGATTATGCTTAACCTGCAACGATTCTTTATTCTCTTGCTGAGTGGCAACATTTTGTAAACTGGCTGTAACCGCTTTTAGATAATTTGGTGCTGAAGTTTGAGAAGATTCCCCAGTATATCCAAGGCCTGTCTTTATGAGAGGAGAACGTTGTACCTTGATAATTTCATCTAAGGTTTCAGATCCTTTAGCAAATCTAAGATTCAGAGTTTTTACTTTCTCAAGTTCTTTTCTTAGAGTTACCACTTCACACTCTAATTTTTCATTATGTTTCTCCTTTTCTTCAAGCTGATTTTTCAGAGTTTCTAAAGTGATTTTGTTCTCTTCTAAACAAATTTTCAGTTTATTGTTTACATCAAGAAAGTCACCATCTTCTAGAGCATCCATAAAAGTATCATTTTCTTCTCTAGATTCTTTTTCAAATGCCATGAGAAGTCTAAGGTCTTGTTCACATTCTTCCTCACTATTAGATAACCCATCACTATCTTCATGAGTATAGAAACTCTTTTTAGAGTTAAAATGATTCTTATTCCTTCTTGCTACTTCCTTCCCCTTTTTATGTGTTTCTTTATAAGGGCACTTAGCAGCATAATGACCAACTCTTCCACAATCAAAACATTTGAAGGGAAGCTTACCTCTGAACCGTCCTGTCCCAAGTTGAAGTTTCTTTACGAAGTTTATCTCATCTTCCTCTGAGATAGACCCTGATCCTTCTGTTATTTTTACTTCCTTCCCTTTTGTAGAAGTTCTAAAGACTACTTATTTGACTTCAGATGGTCCTCCTCTTCTCATTTCATATGCAGTTAGTATGCCATGTAGTTGTACCACAGTGAGATTTTGAAGATCCTGTTTTTCTTCAAGAGCTGAAACTTTTGACTCAAATTTTGTGGTTAGAGATCTTAAAATATTTTCAACAAAAGTAGATTCAGTTATTGTTTCTCCTAGATTCCTCATGCGATTTACAGTTTCATCAAGACGTAAAAATAAATTGGCAATGCTTTCCTCATTATTCATTTTAAGATTCTCATATTGAATTCTGAGGGTTTGCAGTTTAGCACTTTTTACCTTTGCATCTCCTTCATAGCTCAGAATGATCTTGTCCCATATGTCCTTTGCTGTATTCAGCTGCATAACTTTGACAAATTCTGATTCAGTCAGACTTCCTAACAGAGCATTGACTTCTTTTGCATTTGTTTCGTAGGTCTTTCTTTCTGTTGGATTTGTTGGTACTACAGATGGATATTGATATCCTCCTTCTACAATAGCCCATACATCTTCTCCCAGAGACTGAAGATAAGATCTCATCCTTGTTTTCTAGAAGATTAAATTGTTTCCATTGAAGAGTGGAGGCCTGATAGATGCTGTTCCGTCTTGATTGCTCATTTTGATTGATCTTCCTTCTAGCGGCTAAGCTTTTTCAGAAGGACCCTGCTCGGATACCAATTGTTGGAAAAATACTGAGAGGGGGGGGGGGTGAATCATTATTTTGAACTGATTGATAATTTTTATTTGTTTTCTCTTAAGACCATATGTTACAGAATTGCATTAACATGTATATCTAGATATCTTAATATGTCTTTACTTAGAGCATTGCATTAGATAAGCATTAATCATGAACAGAAATAACAGAGCAAACCATCAAACATAAACTACACATATGGACACCAGGATTTAAGGTGGAAACCCAATTTGGGAGAAAACCACCGCTGCTGTAATCTCAGTCTTCAATAATTCATTATAGAGAAAACTTCTTACAATATATGCTGGTGCAGACTCAAACCAGCACGCAGGCACCCACCTGCAGAAGGCTACAACCTTCTCTCATTTACCAGCCTCTCCTGGAAGGGAGCCACAACCCCCTGACTGAAGGTTAAGACCCTCAGACTCACAGCTGACCACATTCCATCAATTTTCACACTGGATCAGGTAGTTTTCTTTGTGCACTTATCAATAAAAATATTTTTCCCAAGACTTCATAATGGAATCAGTAATAACCCAGACATCAGAGAATATATACATTCAACATCCCGTGTATCCTTCATCAGAAACCCCAACTGTCATATGCACCTTTTAATGTGGATGACCAGCGTATTTTTGCATTACTTGTATAGATCTATAATTATTCGTTTTGCAGAGCAGGCTAGATCTATAAAAACTTACCCGGAATCATCTGTGCTCGTTAGCAGACATGCGCTGGCTCCACCTCGTTTCTACTGTTGAAAGATCTCAAGATTCAACACATTTGCACCATGGACTCAGAATTGTCAATTAAACACGTCGTCTGTCCATACAGAAATTCCGCAGCGGAAATCCTTCTTCGTCAATTCTTTTTCGCACCTTCACATCCCAGAATAATTAACATGCTTCTTTATATAGTTCTCGCCTTTAAGATCATAGGTCAAAACCATTCAACGCTAATGGTATATCTTGGACAAAATTTTCATTGGTTTTTGGTCCTTGGGGTTTTTATTTCTTTATATATATATATTTATTTATCAATTGATAAATAAATATAATTACATCGTTTTTTTTTTTTCTTTTTTCTTTAAGAATAACCCTTCGGACTTTATAAATAATTTCCAGTGCTTCAAATAGATTAAAGTTTCAATAAAGCTTTGACTTAAACCCATGATAACTACCCCACATACAACCAACCTTCGGACTTTGATTAATACGTAAAATATCGCACCAATAACCATTGCCCACCATAGTATCTCAACACATGTAAATGACCACCAATGTTAACTTTGATCAATTCTTTTAATATACTCCATCGGGCCTTATAATAAGACCATAATACGACAAAACCCACAACTAAACTGAATTATTTATATAAATATAACTCCGTTGGGCCCCACACCGTACCTTGCTATCCTCCGGGCGATTTTATTAAACCTCGGGCAAGTACGATGAGCTACCACCCTCCGATTGGCTTTGCCCAGATCAACAGTGCGCATACATTCCGCTCGACGTCCAATCGTCGAACTTTAACGCGCGAAATCATGGTGGTATTTGAACCATGGCCCAGCCATGTGTCGATTCTTGTATGGAATCGCTCTTCTTCCAGGCAAAACCACTAATGTTCGATAGGTGGTGCGAAATGGTCAAAACATCTTTATAAAACCCGCTCGTGGTTTCTGAACAATGATCTTATTTAAATATTTTTAAATGATCCGTTGGGTCCGAATAAATACTCTGCTGCATATTTTATCTTTAGTATATATATATATATATATATATATATATATATATATATATATATATATATATATATATATATATATGATGTGCTCCGTACTCCTGGTTCCATTTGCGTAAATATATATATACTCTGTGCCACAAAATTTGTATATCTTTCACATAAACATATACACTCCAGTTCTTTCAACGAGGCTGAAATTTATAGCAACCACAATCGATCCTTACAATGCCTCCCAAGCCAATTTCTTCAATCACTCTCAGTCTTTGTTAGCTATTGAAAAATCAACAGAATCAGTGTAATGTCTGAGCGGTCCATATTCACCACTGAAATAACGGGGCTTACATTTAATTCAAGGTAGGTCTTCCATGAAAAGATGTATAAATCTATGTCTCTTTGTCCCTGATTACATGACCGATACTGCAGCTTAGTAGCTCAAATTGTAGGGGCATTCTTTCTATTCTTTATTTCTACATTTAGATGAGAATTCCATTGCCATATCCTTTTCCATCAATGACAATATTCCAACACTCAGGAATGGGTAAAAC